>JAJPUD010004975.1:28605-90370 GCA_023553655.1 Myrmecobius fasciatus | reverse complement strand
TGGCACACTCGCTCACACTCGCGCACACTCGCCTCCCCTCCCCTGTACACGCGCACGCGCGCTCGCGAGGCGCGCCGGGCCTCCCCTCGGCTCGCGCGGCCCAGGAGGCCCAGGAGGCCGAGGCTGAGGAGGCGGCTCCGGCCGGGCCTAGTGCTGTGGCGACAGCCGAGGAGGCCGAGGCTTCGAGCGCAGGGCTCGAGAGAAAGGAGCGGCGAACGCAAGCAGCCACGACCCCTCAGCGTCCCTCGGCCGCGCAGACAATAAGCAAGGCCGCCGCGTCCGGCATCACACGGTGCTGCCACGCTCGCGTTCACTCACACACTCACTCACACACACTCACACACTCACTCACACTCTCCCACCGAGAGGGAGGACAGCTCGAGCAGCCTGCCCCGCCCTCCTGTCCATCAACACCCCTCTGCCCAATCGGTGGCTCGCCGCCGCGGCCCCGGGACCAATCGGAAAAGCCGAGCCGCCTCCAGGGGGGCGGGACTCCGGCTGGCGACGTCATTGCGGCTAGCAACCAAGGGGAAGGGTTGGAGAGGGAGGCTTTTTTTTGTTTTTGAGTTGGAAGGCAGAAGAGCCGGGCTGTCACGGGGCGTGGGAGGACAGTAGACCCTGGGGGGGCTCAGAAGGGCAGTGGGCGCTGGAGGTTCGCCCTTCCTCAGTCAATCGAGGTGATTATTTCCCCAAATCGCCGGTGCATCTGAACACAGAGCGTGTGTGTGTGTGTGTGTGTGTGTGTGTGTGTGTGTATTAATACATTTTTAAAAAACTGGAATGAGCCAAAAGGCTTGGGTGTCCCAAAGGAAAACTATTTTAAAAAGGCAGCTGGAAACGTAGTGAAACCTAGTGCTCCTCTCCTAGTAACCTTGCATGTCTGAAAGACGAGATGAAGCATTAATTAAGCGCTTATTGTGTACCTAGTACTGTGGAGGAATGAAATGCAAAAGCTGCCCAGTTCTGTGGATAAACATCCGGGGCTCCGGCCCCACGGATGGCCAGGGTCCCAGCTACCAAAGCAGATTTCCCCCTCCCTCTTAAATCTCCTTGCCCTCAGTTTACCTCTGCCTGGCGCTGGCCACAGAACCTTCACTTTTCCTTCTCCCGCCCCTGCCAGGGAACGTTCCAAGAAAGACGCCTCCGGTGGAACTTTAAAGACACCCGAAAGTGGGATTCCACTCCCCGGGGAGCTTTCTAAGAAATGGAAATCAGCCACGCGGAGCCGCAATATTCCACGGCCCGCGGCAGGCAGAGCAGTGGATCCACGCTGCCCGTCTTTGGGCGCTCCAGGAAGGGGGGTGGGGGGGCGGAGAGGAGGGAATGGTTCAGACCAATAAAGACACCCCCCCCCCCCATTCATTCCCATCCCTCTCTTCCAAGCTGG
Organism: Myrmecobius fasciatus; assembly: GCA_023553655.1. NCBI lineage: Eukaryota > Metazoa > Chordata > Mammalia > Dasyuromorphia > Myrmecobiidae > Myrmecobius > Myrmecobius fasciatus. The sequence continues at coordinate 88,983 of JAJPUD010004975.1, read as the reverse complement.
CCGGAGGAGCCGGATCGGATCGGAGAGGAGCCAGGAGAGGAAAAGGAGCAGTTTGGAAGGTTATGAAAACTGGCCTCCATTACGTCATAGACAAGATGCTTTTCTGAACTCAGGGCTCGTCTGCGCTTTGTCTTGGAGTTTTGGAACACTGCTTTTCATGATTTCTGAATCCCAAATTGGGGAAGGGGAAGGGATTGCTTTCCCCTCTTTGAAATAGAATTTTTATCAGTTGTTAAGAGATTAGATCTTGGGGTGGGGGGAGGGTAGAGGAAGGGGGAAGAGTCGATTTCTCAAAAACCATTTGTTTGTTGTATTTTTGAGAATTTAGAACCCTAAACAGGCAAATATTAATTATATGGAGCAGTCTCATCCCTAATGATTTTTTTTAAGTAGCCAAAAAAATCAAGAGAGAAATTTAAGTATTGCTATTCTCTCTAGATTCCCTCTTCCTTGCCCTCGTTGTAGAATTACACTTTGTATTCTTAAAGAAAACAGTATTTTTCAAAGGGCAAACAGAATTAACAAAGTTCACCTTTTCATTTGTTTTACATGTATACTATTTGCTAGGAAGATACTCCATAGCACACTCCTTTGGGCCTCTAAGGATAAAGAAAGTGAATCTGGTGAATTTTAATTGTTTCTTTCTTACAACAGCGCTACACAAAGTACTTAACCCCAGATTATCTCATTGGGACTTCAAACCCATTGAAAAAGGTAGGAGCAGTAGATAAAGCACTGGACCTGGAAGTCCCGAGTTCTAATAGGGCCTCAGATCCTTTATCCTGGACAAGTCACTAAATAGCTGTTTTTCTATGTCCTTAAGGATAAAATGGGGTTATAATAAGACCTACCTCCCAGGGCTGTTATGAGGATCAAATGAGATTATATTTGCAAAGCACTTTGCAAACCTTAGAACACTACATACAGTAGCTCTTATTAGGACAGGAATTATAAACTCAATTCTACTAATGAAGAAAATGAGCCTCAGAGAGATCAAGCAGCTTAGCTTAGTCACAGAAAGTATGAGTGATTTGAATCCAGATCCTTCTCTCCTGATTCCAAGTCCAACACTGCCTACATTGTCTCATAAAAGGGGATAACAATTCAATTAACTACCTGATGAATTCACCCATTAAAAACAGAAGACTTAGACGATAGAATGATATATATCATATATAGGTACTCCTTGTAGTGATGAGATATCAAGTTACCCAAGCCTGCTCAGCCTGAATATTTTCTGTTCTTTGTATCCACATCTATACCCTCCCATAATTTAGGTGCAAAGAATATATTCATACACATAGACCATGAAATACAATTTTAAACAGGAGAACTTTGTATTATAAGCCTTGTTCTTCTTGTAAATTACTCCAATGGGAGACATTGACTTGTCTTATACTCAATTCAGTTGGACACTCAAAACATTTGTACTCTCTCAGATCTTAAGGCAGAATCTTCATTAACAAGGTAACTTGTGCAGTGACTATCATATCGGTAAAGTTTCTTGAGCAGAATGTTTGGTTTATTTTTTGTCATTTTTTTAATGTCTTAATCAGACCCAGTACTCTATACACTCAAGCCCAGCTTGAGATTAACTTGAGCAAAGGTTATGAGTGGAAAATTAAATCAGATCAGAGATGGAGAAAGATATGGCAGTGATCTTCCTAGTCCCCAAGGTGTGGGGGGAAAACAACCAATCCAGAAAGTATAGCTTTGTGCCATATTACCTGAAAGGGAAAGATGGGGCTGGCGTGCAGGCAGTAAGAGAGGAAGTCTACTTCTTTAAATCACAATACTTGGAAGCAAAAACTAGTCACCAGACTCTCATTATGGTGGGACGTTCATGGAAGTGTGTCTTATTGAGAGTCACAAGTGTATTCTAGAATTCTGGAAAGATATCAAGACTAAAAGTCAAAGGTTTGGATATCACCATTAAAACCATGAGAATGAATGAGACTTTTAAGGGAGAAAGTGGACAAAAAGGAAATAAATAAATAAGACTAAGGACAGAGCTCTGAATGTATACCAAGGGATCTAGAGGAAGCACACTGCATATGGGTTCAAATCCTGCCAGAGATACTGATAGGAACTCTGAGGAAATCACTTAGCCTCTCAGTGTTTCAAGCAGTTACCGTACATTATAAATTACAGAGAAAGTGCCAATTTGTTCTGGTAGAGGGAACTCCTCATTTGGGTGTTGCCCAGATCAGTGAAATCTCAGGCCCAGTTGCTGTCCTTAACATTTATATTTTATTTTTATTATTATTTATTATCATTTCTAGCATTTAGTCGGGCACATGGTAGCTACTTAATAAATGCTGGATGACTTCCCTTACCAGGTAAAGATAGAGACCCATTGAGTGAATCAAGTAAATAACCTCATCCTATTTAAATAAGCATCAAGATATTGAGGCTTGACCTATTATCAGATGAAAACCTCTTAGCCCTAACACATTATCAGGTGAGGACATATCTTAATTATTCACTAAGTGTGAAGAGGCCTGGATGCTTCCTTGAATCAAAGAAATTTAAATCAGTTGCAACAGCAAGTCTGTCCAATTGAGTGAGAGGTTTGGATACATCAAGCTTCCATAGGAGAAGCTAGTTTAGGAGCAAAGAGACTTCTCCAAGAGAGAAATAGTGAGTCCATTAACAGCTAACCTGGAAAGAAAAAAAACAATGAAAGGAGAAAGTGAAAGTAGAAACCACAAGGGCCATTAGCTTTTCAAGCACCTCAGAAGAGAGAGAGTTGAAGATTGAGGAAGTTCCTAGCAGAGGTCTGGTCTTTCCCTGACTGCCCTTCTCCATATCTGTCTATCAACAGATACTGCAATAAAGGTGTATTTCTTTACCCAGATGTTACCAGTAACTTGAATTCTGCCAAAGGAGCCAGCAGTTAGCAAGGAATAAATGTAAATGAAGAGCCCATCTCTGCCTAAATGTTAAGAGTTTTCCTAACTTGGGACTGGAGTGGTTGTGATTATGTTCCTAAGTTTTCTTTTCATATTTTTCATATTTCTAAAGTGGCAAAAGGGAATCACATGGATCCTAAGGATCATTATATTGCTGTTGGGTTTAAAATGAGATACTTAGTACATTGTCTTAGTCATTAGGCACATTAGCCGATCTGATCCTTAAAATAACCTTGTATATGTTGTGAATATCCAATAAAGCACACAAATTGACTATCAGTTATCCCTACCTCTCACGAACAAGTCCAGCCTATCTCCATTTCTAGTCATATATCTGATGATGTATTTAATGCCATTTCTTGGGCTTAATTCTTCTTTGGAAAGCTTACATAACCTACTAACAATTGCAATTGTGATTATTCATAGGCTGTACTGTTCCTCTAGAAAAATTTTGGTAGGGGCCTCTATTGCAAGAAGGTTGAAATCATACAAAGCACTTCTTATCCTCCAAATATGATACAATTTAATTTTTTCCTGTTGATCGACTTAGTCCATCAGTCAGACTCTGGATTGTCCCTCCAGACAATTGTTATTTTTTACTCATTTCCTTTTTCCGAGAGGATAGTTGGTCAGACCCTTTTGGAGGACCTTTTGGAGGAGGCCTATAAGGAAGCACTCTTCCAATGGGACTCTGTGCTGGACATCATCCTCAACACTGATCAATACATTTGGCAAGCATTCATCTGGTTTATCCCTCACTTGACGGTAATAATCAGAGGGTGAAATGAAGCTTTTCCATTATTGAGTACTTGGGGAATCTTGTGTGATTTTATCAAATGGGTGAGAGATGTTTTGTAGGATAGAAATGTAATATATTAAATGTAAATTTTTATACATGAACATAAAAACCAACTTCATGAGTATAAGAAGGCATCATTTATGCTGGGGATGGTAGTTAGGAGACTGCAAACTGAATAGGAATCAGCAATGTGATGTAGCAGTTACAAAAGTGAACATGATCATGTGTATTAAGATGGTTAGAGCTCACTATCCAGCTTTAAAAATTCCATGATTCTGATTGCCTTTACAACATCATTTTGCTATATCAAGTAAAATGATTTTTATAGGCCACAGACAATAAACACAGTGAAATATTATAGTCTCTGCCTTTCCATCAATTGTGTATTCGTAAATATGTGATCTATTATAGAATATTTTTGCAAAAGCTTAATACACTGATAGCCTGAGTATGTGTGTACATGTGTATGTATACAGAAATATTTTTATATGTTTACATTCATATATATTTTAATGTATTTATATTTATATCATCTCTTCCATTAGAATTTGAGCTCCCAGAGGACAAGAATTGTCTCTGCTTTTCCATTTGGCTGATTTGAAGGCCCAGTGTGGTGCAAAGAGGAAGTACTTAATAAATTTATTTATGTATTCATATTATCAGATCAGAGATTATCAATGAGGAAAGTTTGAGAAAGAAATAATTTTTTGCCAAAAAAAATCTATAGTAAAGCAAATATTTACAAATGTGCACTTAATGGAAAGGCAGAGACTATATATCATATGTGTGTGCATCTCTCTCTCTTTATACATATATATGTATGTATGTTTGCATATATAATAGGTTTGAGTTCCAAATCAGATGGAAAGACCCCTCTGGTCCTTGCTTTGCAGAAAAAAAGCAGACAGCAAGGTCCTTTCTTTAATGTCATTTCCACAGATAAAATAATATCCATTTCTGATGCTGAACCATTTGCAAGGGTTCTTCTGGGAAAGTGGTTTTCCAGATCTTCAAAACCTATTGCTGCTGAGTTTGGGGCTTCTGTATCCACAAAGGCAGTTGTCACATCATGTCTCCACTGAGTTGCTTCTTAGGAGAATGGCTTTAGGTGCTGGACAGGAGGCTTGAGGGACTGTCCCTCCTGCTACTCTTAGTCTTATTTTTTCTCTATGGACAATTGATCCTAGATTCATGTGGATGGTGTCAGTTTTGTCCTAGAGACTTTATAGAGATGGAAAAGTAGGTGTTTGGGTCTGGACATTTCCTATGCTCTTGATCACATACATGCATGCATGTGGACATATATAGATATAGATATAGATTTTTATATTTATACGCACATACACATACAGACACCCAGATTCATATCTACATCACAATGAAACTTCACAACACAGCTTTTATGGAAGGCTATTTGACATAAAACAATAAATATATGACCATAGGGGGAAGCAGCCCAGTGTGGGGGAGAATGTTGAATAACACAAAGTGACCTTAGGATCACAGACACAGTCTCTCAGTACCCCCTACTCCAGGAAACTTTCAAAGAATGTAGATAGATAGATAGACAGACAGACAGACAGATAGATAGATAGATAGATAGATGGATAATACATAAATACATACATAGATACATAGGTTGATTTTAAAAAACACTACTTTAAAAAATTCTTTAGCATCCTACTTTATATCAGATGCAGGAAGCTATCTTTCTTAATAAAGAATCATAATTGATTTGATTCAGTTGCTTCAGAAGTAAGTAAATTCATAGATTGTTGGAGAAAGATCTTGTGACACACTAATATTTAAATCTGAGTTTACAGACTGTCTAAAGCTCTGATTATTAGTAGCTTCTGCCACCATTACTACAGAAGCAGACAAGACTGGGAGCTATTCTGTGCCCTTCTTTGTCTCATGGATTGCTATGGCCAAAGACTTCATCATCTAATAGGCCTGATGATCAATTTCTCTGTTCTCATATTGACCAATCCTCAGAAATGCCCATTCCAGGGGCATACTTGGAGCCCCTTCAATATGGCAGAGATTTTTACTTTGCTGGTAAGAACCTCAAGAACTCAGTCATCTCTCCACCCAATGAAACATCCCACCAGAGCCTTTGTGGAAGGTTATCTGACACGAAACAACAAATGTATGATCACGGAGAGAAGCGGGCCAGTGTGATAGAGAATGCTGGAGTAACACAAAGTGGTGTGTGATTAGAGACACTTGGTTTCTCAGCACTCACCCAGGAAGCTTTCAAAGTTACCATAGATTGGCTGATCTGAACTGTTGGAGGGAATTCCCAAAGGAGGACTTCCCTACACCAATAAAATTGTAGGTCTGTTCAGTCTTCCTTACCTAAAAAATGATCATCTATCATTATCCTCATTATCTATTTTCATTATTTTGTAGGCTGAGACCAATGTCACAGTGATAGTCACTGGTAGAGCTGGGACTCACAGGGGGAAAAGAGAGAATTTGGAACAATTTTTTTTTTATCAAATCATTCAGGATGAACAAACACTCCAGACTTTTAGCATATTCTTAATTGGTTCTGCAAAAATACCTTAGTGAAAGCATATGACAAGGGATATTGAGTTCCAGATTTAGAGCACTTGTTATGCATCCTGGATGACTGGCTAAGTGACAATACAGTGTGGTTTCATGATGTTACTTTAGGGTTTGGCTATTATGTAGGAGAGTGATGTTATTTCAAAATGATGTTGGTCAGGCAATATTCTGCACGGTATGCCTAGCTGGGAGTTCTATTCTTGTCTAGGCAGCTGGGAGCCAGCTAGCATCTTGGTTTATCAGAAGTTATTTCAGTATGTTGAAAGTTGTAGAAGAATTCTGAAGAGATGGACTTTTACAGGAAAGCAAGTTTGTGGTTTGGGTGATGTGACTGGAAACAGAAGAAACAAGGCTGCCCTTATGAGTTGGCAGGGTAGGGAGCTGTCTCTGTGCTAAAAGTAGAAGGCCTGAGACAGGGCCCTCCTGCTCAGTACATTTCACCTATCATGTACCTAAATTTCCAGTATACATTCATTGATAAAATAGTTCCCCTTAGGAAAAATAACAATTAATCTAATCTTAGGTAACCCCTTAACAAGATCTTGAGAAAAGTCTTTGGGGATAAGAATAAGAATGGTCATCATTGGAAGGAAGAATGGAGGACCATGCAGGAGAATGGTTAGGGGGTCTAAAGAAGTAAGACAACAAAAACCCAAATCAACAACTTTTACTTCCAGAATTTTACCTAATTTTAGGGAGGAAAACTGGAATAAAGAATTCACTCTGGATCTTGCTGAAAGGTAGACATTAGAGGGAACCACAAAAGCTAGCATCTGCAGAGCATTTTAAGATTTTCAAAGTGCTTTACAGATAATTTTCTTATTTTATTCTCATAAGAATCCTGGGAGATAGGTGTTATTTGCCCATTTTATAGATGAGGACACTAAGGTAGACAGAGGTAAAATAAGTTTCCCAACTCATATGTCTAAGGCTGAATTTGGACAAAAGTCCCATGATTGTAGAAAACCAGGCTCTATCCAGTGTAGATTCTTCCAAGTTGAATATGACATCAATAACTTTCCTTATACAAGATTGCAATTTAAGATGCAATCACCATTTTAAAAAAAACTACGTCATAGAAATGCTTGTTTTATTTCTTAAGTTCAGAATAAAACAAATAATTTGTTTCATAAAAAGAGCATATTCAGGGGCAGCTGGGTGGTACAGTGAATAGAGCACCAGCCCTGAAGTCAGGAGAACCTGAGTTCAAATGTGGCCTCAGACACTTAACACTTCCTAGCTGTGGGCAAGTCACTTAACCCAAATTGCCTTAGCAAGAAATAAAAATAAAAAAGAACATATTCATAGAGCACTTTATGGCTTGCAAAGGACTTTCCTCACAATAGTTCTGTGAGGTGGGCATTGAAAATGTCAATATCAAAAAGGAATTATTATTTAACAAGGAAAAAGCCAAGTGACTAGCCCAACAACCAGTAAGCCATAAAACTAGGATTTGAATCATGCTTTTCCTAGCCAAATTAAATGTCCTTTTTCATTTTATGCTTAAGGTATATTTGTTTCATTTTTGTCTTTGTGAGATCCCTTTTGATCACAAGCTACATGTAAATTCCACTAACATTCTGGTCATGGTGTCTTCCATCACGACTTAGTGGTGATCCTATATTCTTGGAGTCTCTGCTATGAAATATAAGATTTGTTAAGTTCTCCAATAAGATGGAAAGATGGAGTATAAACCTGATAAAAGATTGTGTGTCTGTCATCAGCTAAAATTAAGAAATACTACCAGAAGATAATGAATTTGTATAATCTCAGTAGCAATTAATGACTAATGGTCACAGCACTCTTGTAAGGAAAGTTGGGACTTGGAGAAAGTTTGGTACCACTGTGGACCAAAAGTCATCTCCATGATGCAAGTCTTGAAGACCTAAGGGCAGGAAGTAGATCCTGGAGCAAAAATAAGGTCAAACTAGGTTCAACGGAGTCTGAAGGGATTAGCAAGAAGGGAGATTCAAGGTCAGATTATATAGCTTTGAAATATTGGCCAAATATTTCCTCAATTTGCTATAGTGGAAATCTGAGTTTTACTATCTGGTCCTGTTCCTTCACTTCTTAATGTACTTCAGCTGGATCTTTGCTGCTCTACAGACTCATTTTCTTTGGCAATGGATTTCTCCAAGAAGCATTGGGGCACCTGTTATTACCTTTTCATCAAAATCTAAGTTGTTAAATTTTTTGTTATCATTAAACTGAGACAAAGAATACTCTTACTATAAGAAATCATGAAAGGCTTATCCAGCAGAAACAGAACAATATGTGCGATAACAACAGTATTATAAAAAACAGCCTTGAAAGATTTAAGATCTGTGATCAGTATAATGACCAATCATTATTCTAAAGGTCTGACAATCTATGCTACCCATCTCTAGATAGATAAGTGAAGGACTCAAGATACAAAATGAAACAAACATCTTCAGACATGATCAATGTGGGAATTTGCTTTGCTTGGCATATGTTATTTGTTACAGGTGTTTGATTTTTTCCAATTTTTTAATGGGGGAAATGAGGAGAGAAAATAAATGCCTGGATAGAGCACCAGCCCTGAAGTCAGGAGGACCCAAGTTCAAATCTGGCCTCAGACACTTAACACTTCCAGACTGTGTGACCCTGGGCAAGTCACTTAACCCCAATTGCCTCAGTGGGGGGGAAAAAGAATAAGAAAGAACAGAAATGACTGTTAATTAAAAATAAATTAAAATTTTAAAAATGACTTAAGTACCTGCTGATAGAATATCTAACATTAATATTTTTTCCAAAACCAGAGTGGACCCTTTTGGTCTTATCCTACTACAAAATTATCTTCCTTCCTCCTTCTCTCCTTCCCTCCCATTCTTCATTCATTTGTTCCTTCTTTCTTTCCTTCCTCTAGCTGCCTGGGCAAGTTATTTGCCTAAAAGATGGCACACTTAGAATAAAGCCTGATGTGTAATAAACACAGTATTTCATAGTAATATTTCCTGGTGAAAAATAAATCTTTCTTTTCTTCCTTCTTCCCTCCTTTCTTTCTCTTTTTCTCCCTTCTTCCTTCCCTTCCTCCCTCCTTCATTTCCTCTTTCCCTTTCTTCCCTTCCTCCCTTCTTTCCTCCCTCCCCCCTCCCTCTCTCTCTTCAAAAAAGCCCAACTAAAAACCATTTTAGGATCACTATTGTGCAGGACTACAAGCCATAAGTAAAGCCAGGAAAGAATGATGCTTAAATGATGTGGGAACCAACACAGATAATGTAGTCAATAATTCTGAAGAATTGCACCAGCTTTTTTCTCATGCTGAGATGAGTTGATTAGCAAGCATTTATTAAGCACCTACTATGTACCAAGTACTGTGGGCATATAAAGGCAAAAATATTTCCTTTTTTCACAGAGATTACATTCCTGAAGGGTATAAGGAAGAAGGAGATGGGGCTTTCAACCCGTCAGTTAATAAATATATAGTGATGCCTACTATGTGTCAGGTGCTGTGCTAAATGCTGGAGATAGAAAAAATATTAAAAACATGATCTCTGCCTTTAAGGAGCTCACATTTCACTGCAGGAGACAACATACAAATACCTACGTACATTAAAAAACATGGAATAGATGGATCTCAGAACGAAGACATTAGTAGTGAAGGGGGACATGGGGGAGGGCAAGAAGAATTGGAGACCTGGGAAAGACTCCAAGAAAAGGTAAAATCTGAGCCTAGTCTTAAAGGAAATCAGTCTTTCATGGCTCATGTTTGAAACTAGCTGTATCCAAATCCTAAAGCAGAACTTTACCTACCAGAGAAGGTTTGTTCTCCAGCACCATTCACTCTGGCCCAAGGATGGATGGTCAAGACCAAGGTTGGTCCATAGACCTCCACTGTGCTAGGTGTGTTCACACAGGTGTGGGGCCTGCAGGACCAGCCCAGTTTGAAAGGAAGGTCCGTGATGGTTCCAGTCTCTGTGAGTAGCCAGAAGCAAGATGCAATTTATAGTTGAAAAAGCAGTTATGAGTAATGAGCCAGAAACACAATGCAAATGGGCCCTAAGATAGGAGGGAGAATTTCTGGGCTAAAAGGAGTGGTTTGGTAACAAAGATCCAAAGGACAAGGCAAGGGCTGAGCCGGAACAAAATGTTCACACACCGTCTGCTTCTCTGAATTCAAGGAGCTGAGCCCAGATTTGTGAGACTGTCAGTTGCTCTGAACTTCCTTCAGTTAGGACAGTTCCCAGCCATTGCCTGCATTTCTGACCCACTAGGACAGAGGAGGAGTTACTGGTTATAAGAGAGCGGGGAAAGGTGTCTTTCCCTCTGACCCCGGGAAGGTGCTCCTTATGTTCTGTATAGTCTCTAAATGAGTTGGATGTCAGGGTGTACTGCTAAACACAGCAGATCTGGAGCACCCAGAACTCCAAAGAGATTTGGCAAGGACTACAGCATCCCCTGATCACCTGAAGTGTTCTCTCTCTGAGCAGGATCTTTGGATGAGTTTATCTTCCCTGGGTTGGGTCAGTTTTGGAATGGGAGACCTTGATATAGATCATCAGATTTTATTAGCTTCTGTGCTCTGCATAAAAAGGGCACTGAACAAATATTTGACTTAATTTAAATACAGCAAAATAAATAGAAAGTTACTATCAAATGGAAATTGTGAATTCATATTTTGGAACATGTCTAGTCCCAAATGGAAGATGCTTAAAGGACATCAGCAATAAAAATGTTTCTTTTCATACTATCTAACCCAGACAGCACATAGCCTCTTAATCTTAAATCACCCAGATATATAGGGGGAAATGAAATAGACAAATGGGGTTGGTTAGCACCTAATGTATCAAGGTAGAATTTTTATTATTATTCTGTGTTTGGGTTCTATTTATCTACTATCCTCTAAGCCTAGAATGAGTGAAGTCTTTGTCTGCTTAGGAATTCTGTATCTTTGGTAACCTAGTATAATGCTTAATAGGCAATAAGGTGTAACCACGGATAGAGAATTGGATCTGAATTAAGGAAAACGTAGGTTCAAATCCAGCTTCAGACATTTACTGTATGATCTCTAGCAATTCACTTAACCTCTGTCTGCCTTAGTTTCCTTATCTGTAAAGTGGGAATAATAATAACATTTAACTCCTGGGGTTGTTGTGAGAATAAAATGAGATAATATTTGTAACATACTTTGCAAATTTTAAAGCACTTTATAAATGCTAGCCACTATTATTCATATATGAATTTTGGAGACTTTAACAAGGGTTGGCAGATCTTGCTGTTTAAAAAAAAAAAAGATAAACTACACTTAAATACTTCTCTTCTTCCTTAAAATGTCTTTAACTGAGAACTCAGACTTTGATGCCTTCCTCTCTTGAAACCCTAGCCTCTTATCATTTCCTGATTGTCCTGCCAAGTCTCAGTCCTGTATCACTCCTACCATTCATCACTTTTACTCATAGACATATGCTGCTGAATGAAGGTGGAGAAAATCATATAACCACCTTGACTGGATCCACTACAGATTTATGTTTCACAACTCAACTGGGCTCTCACTACTGCTAGGCAATCCTTCTATTCCTTATCTATATTCGTTATCCCTATCTCGAATGCAGGTCTTCCAAATCTTTTCATCCTTCCTTAAATCTCTTATGGTTCCCATTCCCTCACTCTCTCATCTTGCCTTATATTTTACCCCCCCCAAAAAAAATAGAGGCCATTCACCACAAGTTCCTTCTCTTCTCTGCTCATCTCATCTCATTTAGGTGCCTTCTGCTACTATCTCTTTCACTCCCATCTCACATGATGAGGGGACTTTAATCCCTACTAAGCCCAACCTCTTTACTTACCCAAGCCATTTATTCCTTTCTGACTCTTCTAACAGATTACCCCCTCCATCTTCCCCACTCTCTCAATTATTTTCAGTCTCTTCCTGTCTTCTGGCTCTTCCCTACTGCAATAGATTGTGAGCTCCTTCAGGACAGGGACTGCCTTTTGCCTCTTTTTGTATCCTCAGTGCTAAGCACAGTGCCTGGCACATAGTAGGTGCTTACCATATGTTGACTGATTGATTGTACAATTAGAGAGTTAAACATTTCAACCTAAGTGCCAATGTCTTCAATGATGTTCAAGTCAGGAAATAGTCATAAATTCATATTAAAGCCTAAATGGCTGATATTTGAGATGGGGGTGGTGGTGCAGTGGGAGACAGGCAGAAAGAGGGAAAGTAATAAAGGACCTAGATATGTGCAGAAATGATGGAAGATTAAATGGCAGGCAAAAGGAGGCAGAAAGGGAAGATATAAAACATTGAAGACAAAACCAATTGATTGTGTAACTCTGTCCAAAGTGTTAGTCCAGCCTGTAACCCACTGCTGTCTAGAGTGGCTCACAGGTGATTTCACCTTAATAGAGGAGCTGAACTGTCTTGGAAATTGGTCAAATCCCTAGGCTGTTCCAAATTGACCCAAACCTCTCAAAGCAGTTCTTGGTGATGCTGTCAAGAGTCTCAAGTTCATGCCTTTTCCAAATTCTAAATCTGTATGTTTATGTGTCAAGGGAGTGAAAGCCATTCTCTAAGGTCTTTTCTCCCCAGCCTTAGATATTACATCCCATTATTCCTTGTAGTTTATTTCACATATAAATTTAGGGAACAAATCCAGTTCCAGAACTTAAAAATAAAAGATATTAGAATGGAGTCTACTTTTGTAGGACTTTTTTGGTACTTTTGTAATAAATCGGATTAATTACTTACCCAACTTTCTGGCCAAACTCTTCTTATTGTTGCATTATTTGAATTTTACTCTGGAATTCATACCCTAAAATCCCTCCTCGTACAAATATCAAGTGAGAATCAGGACAAATGGCACCTTTGTGTTCTGACCTTTCAGCTTTCCACTGGCACCCTTAATGTTCTATTGATCTCTTCTTATTAAAAAAGAAAAAAACACTTCTCAAAAAAAAAGCACCCAGAACTCTTTCATGGAACAGTGAATATAACAGTCCAAAGTCCATAGAGGAAAATGGAAATTCTGGTTCAATTCCTTCTGCCTACAAACATGCTATGCCCATGCCGAGGACCACGTATGTCCCAAATCTCTTGGAAGATTTTTACTTTTAAGAGATTAAAGCCTGTAGGTAAAGAATTGAAGTTCAGGCATCTCTGAATGATTTCAGCATGACAAAATCATACCCCATAGATAGAATGGGAGGCAACAGGTCATAATGGATAGAGAGGTGTCTCCGAACCAGGAAATCCTGAGCTATCTTGGACGTATCCTAACTACGTGGTCCCTAAGCTTTAAGTCCTTGGGTTCCCAAGAAATGCGTACCTGAATTGGTAGAGAGAATTCCTTGGGGTCCTCGTGCTGAAAATTAGGGAGTTGGACTAGATGATGATAATCCCTCCAGAGGGCTACAACCCCAGGGCTTCATCCATGAGGGGATGCACATCCCCAGGCTCTGGGTAACTAGGAGTGAAAAACCAGAAAGTGACACTGGCTGAGAGAGACTCCTTCTCTGTTCCAGGAGGAGCCCGGAAGCAGAGAAAGAATCTGTTGTTGGAGGGAGCTGGGTGGGCTAGAGCTCCAATGAAAAGATAATACATTTTGAGGGCTGGGAAATGAGCCAGAGCAGAGACATCAACAGAGAGCTCTGCGATCCCGGGGATGTGAGTAACGGACCACATCAATGGGCCATGCTAATGTACCCACGGTCTCCTATAAGAGGGGAATCATGGAGAAGTGAAATGCCCGCCAGTGTGGTGGATAGAGCCAGAGATTTTAGTCCCAGAGCCTGGATTTAAATCCTCAGTCAGATATTTTTACCTGCATCCCTGTCCTGGTCTTCAGGTCCTTTACAATGAAGGGTCACTGGAACAGGAGACCTCTCCTTTCTCTTTTTAGTTCTATATCCCATGATCCTGCAAAGCATGAGAAAAATGAAAAGATAGGCAGAAATAAAACTAAGTGGCCAGCGTCTGCTTACTCTGTGCCCACTGAAATACTGGACGCTGAAGGCTGGGGAGCCGAGATATAGAAGCTGATGGACATATAGAAAGTTTTCAGGATTACAAAGCACTTGTTACCAACGTTATCTCATTTGACCTTCACAACAACTCTATGAGGCAGCTACTATTACTATCTCCATCTTACAGATGAGGAAACTGGGGCAGACAGAAATTAAGTGATTTCTCCAAGGTCACATTCCTCATCAATTTCACAAGTGGAATTTGACCTCAAATTTTTGGGTGTTGTATTTCACTGGCTAAAATAAACAATGAATAAAAGTAAATAAATGCAAATTTGGAAAGTCAAGGTAAAGTTATTGGTACAGGTTAGAAAATAAGCCTTCAAATGACTTAAAGGAAAGGACACTCATACCTGTTTTGCTATTAAGCTCCTGGAATTACTCATGGGAACTTTTTTTCCAGAGATGCAGTGAGGGTTTGGGGCTTCTGACACTACTTTTTAATACAGTATAAGAGTACTGGACAAGTTGGAAAAGTAAATTCCATTTCCTATCACATTTCTTCTTCCCTGCTCACCTAAAAAGTAAACTATGTTTAACTTAAAAAAAACAAAAACAAAAATCTAATTGTTTTAAAGTCTTGGTTAAAATAGAACCCTGCTACTTGAGCTGGTTCCAGAAGTTATCACAGATCTTCACCTGTTATAGGAAAAGGAAATAGGAAACTGGACTTGGAGAGGCCACTTTCTTCATGGAAAGTAAGTGATTCTCTGGTTACCTCTTCAGGGCTCTCCTCTGAGAAAGGGGATCTGAGAAAGGGGATATCAAGCAGTGTGGCTCTCCCAAAACTTTCCGATTTCTAGAAATTGCACACAGTTTCTTTAGAAGAGCAACGGTAAGCTGTTAAATCTTCCTAAATTGGCATTTTGGAATTAAGCCAATAATAAGCCTGGCTCCAACACCAATCCATGACATATTTTCTTTCATTGTGTGTTCAGTCATTTTCAATCAAGTTTGACTTTTCATGGCCCCATTTGGGGTTTTCTTGGCAAAGATACTGGAGTGGTTTGTCATTTCCTTCTCCAGCCCATTTACAGATGAAAAGATTGAGGCAAACATGATTGAGCAATTTGCGCAGGGTCATACAACTAGGCATTGTCTGAGGCTGGATTTGAACTCATGTAGATGAGTCCTCTTGGGAGTAAGAAACCACTAAATTTTATTGACTAGGAAGATAACTTTTGTTTTTGTTTTTTTAGAAAATTACCTCGTGCTTTTAGAAAAATTATTTTGGCAACTAAGCAGAATATAGATTGAGAGGCTTGAGGCAAGGAGATTACTTAGCAGGCTGTTGTAATAGTCCAGCTGTAAAGTGACAAGTGCCTATACTACAGTGGGGACTCTAGCTATAAATCTAAATCTACATAGACATGTGTACATATGTGTGTTGAAGGCTAAAACAAGATTTCACAAGAGACTTGATATATGAGATGAGTATGAGAATCCAGGATGACACTGAGTTACAAATCTGGGTTACTTGGAGGATGGAAATTGGGAAGATTTGGGGGGGGAAATGATGAATTCTGGGTTAGACGCCTCTGAACCTCAGTGTCCTGCACTATGAAATGAGTGAGTTGGACTAAATGATTCTTAATATTCTTAAATCTATGATTTTCTCAATAGTATTTAGTTTTCCAAATACATCTAAATATCGTTTTTAACATTCATTTTTGTAAGAATTTACGTTGCAAATTTTTCTCCCTCTCTCCCTTACTTTCCCCCTCCTTAAGACACTGTGCAATCATTTTAAACATATTCTCAGATTTGTCATATTGTACAAGAAAAATTAGACCAAAAGGAAAAAAAAACACAAGAAAGAAAAAAGCAAGCAAACAAAGAAAGGTGAAAATACTACGTTTTGATGCACATTCAGTCTCCATAGTTCTGTCTCTGGATACAGATGGGATTTTCCATCCCACGTGTTCTGGGTTTGTCTTGAATCGCCACATTGCTGAGAAGAGCCAAGTCCATCACAGCAGATGATCACATAATCTTGTTGTTGTATACAACGATCTCCTGGTTCTGCTCCCTTCACCCAGCATCAGTTCACTCAAGTCTCTCCAGGCTTTTCTGAAATCAGATTCATTTTCTCATATAGCAAACTAGCTATTGAGGTATAAGAGTAATGGAACTGTCATGAAAGAAAAAAAGAAAGATTGCTATTAAAACATTAGAAAATCTATTCCATTTCAAATGTGTTTGTAGTCTTCCTTCCAGATTTATCTAAATATGCCCTTGGGATGACCTTCCTTTATACATGGGTCTCACACCAAGCTTTGAGCCCTCCACTGCTTTTCTCTGCTATGTGAGACAATATTACTCCTAATCTTCAACCATCTTCCCATCATAATGTTTGGGAAATGACCTTGCCCTCTAAGCCTCTGCTACCTTTAATTGCTAGGGCTCCCTCTGGGCAAGGATTTCAGGGCTTTGATAGCAAAAGTGGTTTCTGTCCTACTCAGTATGGTGACTGTTTTATACAAGCTAAACTTCTTCAAGATGTGGTGATCATTTATTTCACCACCATTTTCTACATTAAACTGGTTTGTCTCCTCTCCCCTGTTCCTGCTCCAGCCCACCCAGTTCTTTCTGTTCTCCAAACCCCTCGAGCACTGATTGATGGTGATAATTTCAAATATGGTAGAATCTTTCTAATAAGCCTGCTGTTGGGAGACAGGTCTAACAACTACATTATAGGCTAATTATGCTATTTCAGACTATTATTCTGTGTAGTTCTATTACAGAGAACATGACTTAACTTGTGTTCCACTTGAGTCAGCCTAATAAAAGTTCCATTAAAATGAAACTCTATTGTAGGCAACTAGAAGAAGAAACTAATATATTCTTGCTGGGAATTCTTAGATTTGTGGATTACTGAAAAAAAAAGTTCTTTTATCATGGCTAATTCTTAATTTCTGCTGTATAACCACACTATATCCAAAATAACCTAAATCACTTATTTCTAAGAGTTATAAACTAAGAAAAAGATAAAGTTTTTAAAAAAAGGAACCAAAAAAGTTTTAAAAGAATCAAGTTTTGCTTATTTCGCTTTTTGTAATACTATTTGGAGAACATAAATGGCCCCTTTCTCTCCATCTCCTGTCACTATTTTCTAATGCCAAAAGTTTAGCTGATTTTAAATTTCATTGTTCAAAATTTGCCTTATTTGTATTTGGACTGGCTTGCTGGTTCCTAGCAGAAATTGCTTATACCTACAGAACCATGACTTAAAAATCACACTCAAAGTGCAAAAGATCAAAAGGACAGAATATATATATATATACATATATATATACACATATACATATACATATACATACTTATAATATATATACATATATACATATACATATATATACTTATAATATATATACATACATACTATATATATATAAATATATAAACGTGTGTGTATGTATATGTATAGAAAGAGAGAAACAGTCATAGTCACAGTAGGTCAGAGAGCATCTATTCATTTATCTCAGGATTCTATCTCTGAGATACTAATGAGGTTTCTCCAAGGAATTAGGGGAGTTATTCTTATCAGGATCATAGAATTTAGAGCTGAAAAAGACTTGAATGATCACAAAGTCCAGGATTCTTAACTGGAGTCCATGAACTTCTTTTAAAAGTACTTCCATAACTATTTCAATAGAATTGGTTTCTTTTGTAATTCTATGCAATTTATTCATTTTAAAATATGATTCTGAGGAGTTCATGGGCTTCGCCAGCCTACCAAAGGGGTCTATGACATGTTAAGAACCCTATTTCTGGTGAAAACTTCTGATTTTACAAATGAAGAGACTGAGGATCTAGAGAAAGGGTAATTTGCCCAAGATCACACAAATACCTAGGTGGTATGGTAGATAGAATGCTAGACTTAAATTCAAACCTAGCCTCAGACACTTACTACCTGTGTGACCCTGGGCAAATAATTTAACCACTGTCTGCCTCAGTTTCCCTATGTGTAAAATAGGTGAATAACAGCAACTATTCCCTAGAGTGATGTAAAGATAAAGGGAGATAATATTTGTAAAGTGCTTTCAAACTTTGTTGTTGTTCAATCATTTCAATCATGTCCAACTCTTCATGACTCCATTTGGGGTTTTCTTGGCAAAGATCCTGGAATGGTTTATCATTTCCTTCTCCAGCTTATTTAACAGATGAGAAAACTGAGGCAAACAGGGTTGAAGGACTCATCCAGAATCATAATTAGTTTCTGAGGTCAAATCTGAATTCAGTGATTCTATGCCTGAAGTTCTACGCACTGTGCAACTTAGCTGTCCATTGTAAACCTTAGAGCACAATATAAATGACAGCTATTATTATTATTACTATTAGCAATTATTATTATTGCTATATAGCAGAAGCAAGATACAGCCCAAGTCCTATGATTCCAAATTTAGTACTCTTTCCATTGCACTTAATTTTTTTATATTAATTTGCAAACATAAAGCAATACTCAAGAACAGCTAAACCTAGCAAGCACTTTTATTTTCTGACAGCCTTTGTTTAAAAGAAACAAAAAAGGCAAAACATGCTTACTAATCTCTCAGAACTAAGCCCACAGAGAGCTGACATAATTCCAAGAAATCTAGGTAGTCAGAGTTAAGTGACTTCATCCAACTTGTAATACAACTTTCAGCCATCTCAGACAAACTGCTACATCTTTCTTTTCCCTCAGGGTTGGTAGGACTCTGACAGCATTCTCTCAGGTAAGAGCTCTGCAACCAACTAAATATCACTTTTGGAATCAATTAAATGCTCACTTCTTTCAATAGTAATATATTCCGGATCATGCTTTAATACAAATGTTGCCCACACTGCCAGGGTTTATGTCAGAGGAAGAGGAAGGCTGGTTTTCCTGTTGGGATGTCATGTACATGACAAAGAAATGGCTGCTCAATAAACGATTTTTTTTAAGCACTCCAATGTAGAAAAGAGAATTGCAAAATGATTCATTTTTCCTCATTCTAGGTTCTTCATATCTCCTCATTGGTCTTTATCTGGTATTATTAGTGACACTAATTAGGTGGATGGACTAGCATATTGGAATTTGTATTTTAGGGCATTCCTATCAGTTTCAAGAGTACTTTAAAATTATAGTGATCTTTTGAGTCAAAAAGGGAAATTGAGTCATGCTCTAGAATTCTTTAAAAAATACTCACAGGAAAGGACTTAGATGTGCAAAAATGTTTATAGGAGCTCTTTTTGTAGTGGCAAGAAACTGGAAATTTGAGTGGATGTCCCTCAATTGGGAAATGGCCAAATAAGTTATGGTATATGAATGTAATGGAATACTATTGTTCTATAAGAAATGATGAGCAGGCTGATTTCAGAAAAGTCTGGAAAAACTTACATGAACTGATGCTGAGTGAAGCGAGCAGAATCAGGAGGATTATTGTACATAATAATAACAAGATTGTGTGATGATCAACTATGATAGATTTTGCTCTTCTCAGCAACACAGTAATCGAAGATAATTCAAATAGATCTGGAATGGAAAATGCCATCTGCATCCAGGGAGAGAACTACGTAGATTGACTGAGGATCAAAGCATACTATTTTCATCATTTTTTTGGTTGCTTGCTTTTTTCTTTCTCGTGCTTTTCTCCTTTTGTTCTGATTTTTCTTTCACGTGAAAAATATGTAAATGTATTTAAAATTATTGTATATGTATAACCTATGTCAGATTGCTTGCTTTCTTGATGAGGGAGAAGGTAAGGAAAAGAGGGGAAAAATTTGCAACTCAAAATCTTACTAAAATGAATACTGAAAACTATCTTTACATGTAATTGGAAAAATAAAATAATACTGAGGAAAAAAAGAAAATAAATAGTCCTTGTCTTTGAAAGACATACTGAGAAGAAGAAAGACCTCAAGAGATGATCCAAGAAGAATTATAACATGGAAGTATAAGACAAAAAGAAGAAAAGAAGGCTGAACTATGGCAAAGAAAGAGATTCAGTAAGACCAAAGGATTCCCATAGGCATCTTAGAGCAGAAGATTAAAAATGAAGTTACTAATTTTACTTACTTCTTCAAGGATTGAGGGTTATTTAAAAAAAAATGAATATTCTTTCCTCAGCTTTCCTTCCCAGTTCCCCTCCACTAACACACAGTAGAATATATTCTTTTTTTATTACTCAAATTTTTCAGGGAATGCAAAATTTTTCCCACAACATAAAGAGGCCACAGGTTGGCTATACATAAACATAAACTCAAATTAGGTCGGAGAGCCAAAGTCTACGTAAATGTCAGGAATTTTTTTTTAACTGGGGGCTCTGAACTATTTTGACTGCATAGTTAATCTGTAATTCTGTAAATTCTGTAAAACATCAAGACAAAGACTTCATGCTTCTGGGTTTAAAAATGAGCCAATTTTTTGTAATGGAGTTGAAATCCTCAGAAACAAGGTTAGGGAGGAGAGGATGGTGACAATTATCAGGTGGGCAACTGTACTTTCCATAGCAAAATCCACAACCATCGGTGTTATACATAGAAAACCCTTACTAGACCCTACCATCCCCCTCAAGCTATCATCTTATATCTCCCCTCCTTTCTCAGTTAAACTCTTTGAAAACCTCCTTTCTTCCTAGTCACTCCCCAATTCTGTACAGTATGGCTTCTGCTCTCATTATTCAACAGAAACTCCTCTCTAAAGTACCAGTGATCTCTTCTTAATTGCCACAGGGAAGGTTCTTTTTTCAATCCTTATCACTCTTAATCCATTGCCTTTTGACACTCTTGGCTATCCTCTGCTCAGGGATTCCTTCCTCCCTGGTTTTCTGAGACATTATTCTTTCCTGATTTTCTTCCTATCTGTTTAACTGTTTCTTCTCATTCTCATTTGCGGGTTTATCATTTCTATCACAGCCCCTAACTGTAGGTATTCCTCAAAGTTCAATCACTTCTGAATGACATACTGTAAATAAAGGCTTTCCTGATTTCCTCCCCATCTGCTAGTATTCTTCCTCCAATCCAACCTTGTATTTAACTATCATGCTTATGCAACACATATTTATAGCAGCTCTTTTGTATGGCAAAGAACTGGGAACTATGGGAGTGAGTGTCAATTGGGTGAGCAAATTGTGGCATATGAATGTAATGGACAATTATGCCATAAGAAATGAAGAAAAAAGATGACTTCAAAGAGACCTGCAAAGATTGTATGAACTGAAGAGAAACAAATTGAAACACCAGAAGAAAAAAATACACCATATAACATCAATATAGTAAAAAAAAAAAAAAAAAAAAACTTAGAAACCTCTGATCAACCAAATGGATGGATCATTTCCAAATGAATACCACATGACAGATATTCATATGCAGAGATTAATGATTTAATATACAGAAAAACCCTTCTCCTTTCCTCCATTTTCCCTTCTTCCTTCTCTCCCTCCTTCTATGTTCCCTTCCCTTTTCCTTTGCAGTATGTGGGGGAAGTAAAAGGGAGCAAAAAAAGCTTTAGTTTAAAAAAATTCAATGATAGTCTCCACCTGTTCCCCAAATGACTAGTCCTTTCCTTCATGGGTCTCACACAGTAAACTTAGCAAACCCCTCGGAACAACGAGTAAGGGCAGGGTTTCTGGGTGACAATGACATTACCAGAGGGGAAGTAAGACTGGGCTGAAGGTGAAGTTAATCTTACTTTATGTCCTGGGAAAATAGGAAGAGGCAGGTTACAGCAAAGACTAATAAGAAACTTCCCAAATGCCTCCAGGGAATTGGAATGCTACTATATAAATGGCTTTACTCAATCTTTATTTCTCAGTGGTGTAAATTGGTCTTGCCAATGTGAGCTATAGCAAGAGAAAGCAGTTGCTACCAGATCAGGATAGCCAGTTCTTAGGCTGATGTCCAGAGGTTTTAAATTCCCTAACAAGGTAATAACTGATCTCAAACACATCTCCTACCTTCCCAACTCACAAATCTGGGAAAGTCGTTCCACTATTTTAGTGACTAATTAAAAAGCGCCCAGCCCCTCCCTTGGGTCTCAAGGTCCCAAAGCCCTTTTGCACCTCACTTCCTCAGGTATTGGACCGCTTCCTGCCTCTTGTCTTGCCTCTTGCACTTGGCTGACCATACAGCCTTCCATGACTGCGATGGATTCCTGCCTTGCCCATCCCCATCCCCACAGATTTAAGTTTCCCCTTCAAATGTCTTTTTTCTCCATGGAACCTTGAGCCTTCTCCCACCCCTTCCTAGCTAGAAGTATGCTCCCACATATTTATTCTAATTTGCATTCTGGGTACTGACATGTGCATTTATCCTTCCCTCCCTCCTCCACCCCCTCCAATTCCAACTGATGGTGAGCTCCTTGAGTTCAAAAGTTATGACAGACCAGTTCCAATGATTTTGTGATAAAGAGAGCCATCTACACCCAGAGAGAGGGCTGTGGGAACTGCAGGTGGACCACAACAAAACATTTTCACTCTTTTGGTTGTTATTTGCTCACATTTTATTTTCTTTCTCATTTTTTCCCTTTTTGATCTGATTTTTCTTATGCAAGATAAGTGTATAAATAATGTATGCATATATTGGATTTAACATATTTCTACCATGTTTAACATATATTGGATTACTTGCCATCTAGAGGAAGGAGTGAGGGAAGGGGGGAGAATTGGAACACAAGGTTTTGCAAGAGTTCATGTTGAAAAATTACCTATGCATATCTTTTGAAAATAAAAAGCTTTAATTTAAAAAAGTTATATGACAATTTTCATAACTGTCTTGCAGTGTTGATACTCATTAAATGTGCGTTGAAGGTCTCTAAGCAGAACTATGAAGTTTATCATTGGCCCCTTTCCTAAATACAATTAGAAAGGACTCTGGTTACCAAATAAGTGTTTGTAAATCAGTTGAACACGCTAAGTTTCATTCATCGATTGGGAGTTTGAACTTCTCACATAATGGATTAAAAAACTCACAAAAGCATTTGTCTACATTCCTTCAGAGCCTTGGCTCTCTGCTCTCCAAGATGATAGCTATTCAAATTCCTCCTTAAGGTGTTTGCCTCAGTTACCTCATCTGCAAAATGAGTCAGAGAAGAAAATGGCAAATCTCTTCAATATCTTTGTCAACCCCCCCCCCCAAGATCACAAAGAGTTACCCACAAGCAAAAGGACTGAACAACAAAAACTGCTACACTGGTAAAGACTGAAGGAGGAGATATTTTGGAGCACTGGTACTTTTACAGCTCCATCTCTAGTCAGATTTCCTAAAGTGATGCTACTTGCTACAGGTTGCCTTTTGAGGTAATTTTTTAGAGGAAATATTTTAGAGATGTTTAATGTACTATCTAGGAACTGTGAAGTATATAGATCTTCCAACAAGTTCCAAGAAAATACATATTCATCTTTATTCCCTTGGTCATATGCCAGATTGTCAATAATTAAACTACAATAATCCCTCGGGTCATACAGGATCATGAACTGAAATGTTTTTACCATTCACATCCCTGAGAGTTTTTATAAGGACAACAGAAGAAAAAAAATTAAGAACAAATGCAGGACAATCACATAGTCTTAAAAATGTTCTTGGCTTGGAGTGTAGGGCTTCTATTCATCAGAATCTCCTTTTGTAGGGAAGAAAAGACAGTTCAACAAAACCATAGGCTTTGCTCTTTAAAATGTTGGCATGCAATCTAGAAAAAGAAAGTTAAAGCCTCATCCTTACTCATGAAATATAGAGCCATATCCCATGGCTATTTTCACAGGATCTGCATGTAATCCTATGACATGGACCTAAGTACTTGACTGTAAATTACCTTGTTGCTATTGGGAGAGGGGGACTGTGGGGGAGGTCAGGGAAGACTCTAGAGTTATGATTTAATTGGTATTGGGAACTCCAGGTGTGGAAACTCCCTCCACTGATGCAGTTGGAAACCTCTTTGATATACAGTCAGTGTCGCTGACAAACACTAGCAGTGTGACAATGGGCAGGTTTGTCCCTTAAGTTTTTCTGACTCCAAGATTTATTAGTAAGGAGACACCAAAAATATACTGCCTTGAACAATGTAGGTTCTTACTAGTATAATAGAGAATGGTAGCAGGAACACTAAATTATTGATATACCACCCCCTCATTTTACAGGGAGCCTGAAAACATTAAGTGTCCTGTTCTAGGACAACGAGGGGGGTGTTCAAATCTGACTTTCAACACTATCGGTGATCCTGGGCAAGTCACTTAACCCACCTGTCTCAGTCTCCTCATGAATGACCTGGAAAAGACAATGGCAAATCATCTGTATTTTTGCTCCCCCCAAAATAAATAAAAAGTAAATAAATAAAAACAACACCCCCCAAAAAAACCCCCAAAATAAAAACTAACCAGATGGGGTCACCAAGATTTGGAATGACCCAAAGATAAATGCCAAAGTACTCAAAACAGAGCCAGGATTTGACCTTGGGGTCTCCTGATTCCACACGAATACCATTTCCATATATTATAGGATACTCCATGAAATAGGCAGCAAAAAACTTGATTAAACAGACACTCTTCTGCTTATGAAGAACCAATTTACTGATGCCTCAGGCAAGTGACTGAAACAATCACATGTGCATCTTTGAGAGTAAGAACCCTATCACAAATCATTTTCGTGTCTCACTTTGGCAACTAGTGACCATTGAGAGAGTAGCAGGGGCAAATGATGTAGAGAGAAAAGGGCTCCTATCTTCAGTGTTTCCTTGGGAATGTATTTTCCACCTATAAAAATATTATTAAACTCATAATCAGGTTGTCAGGCCACTCCACAATTCCGGCCATAATTGAAGGTGATCTATCAAGATCAAGTTCCAAATTGCAAATAGCTGACTTCTAAATTAGCTTTTAGAATAAAAAGGAACAATTCACCAAGTATTAAGTGCCTATGTTCAAGGCACATCAAGTTGATGCTGCATTGATAGTAACAAAGATCAGATTTCCTTTTCTGTAACCTAAAAAGCTTAAGTCACAAATCTTTTACTAGTATATATTTCCAAGCATCTAAAAGAAAAAAAATCTGATGATATACAGTGCACTGGTCTGGAACAATACTAATGACAAAATGTGCAAGAGGAAGTTTCCTCAGACAGGTGAGACCCAGAGAAGAAGGTGGATGAGTCACTTAAGGAGAGTAAAGGATAAGCAAAGGACAGGTAACTTGCTGTTCTGGTATCTGTGCAAAGTCAGAATATCAAAAGGAAGACACATGCAGGAGGGGTTCTGGGAGACTTGGCCAAGAGTTAACCCAGGGTGAGAGGGACCAGTTGGGCTGTGATCAGCTTCACTGAAGGGAGTCCCTGAATCAGTGAGATCACCTAGCTGTACTTAACTCTAATTAATGCTCATATTTTATTTGAGCCCAGTTAAATCAACCCACAGAAATTTTCTAGCACATGTGAAATTTTCCTTGGTACTAACTATCTTGGAAAGCATTCTGTAAGCCTTAAAGAGAGATGGATGTATTTGTTATTGTTATTTACTGAAAATCACCTGGGTTCTTGACCAAAATCCTCATCCATGTGAGCAAGACTGAGAATGGTTTCCACCAACAGATATACAAAGTCATCAGAGTTCCCAAATAATACATGGGATTAACTAGTGCTGATTTCTATCCAGCACAATAAGGTACAAGTTTGCTAAGTGAGTGCTTCCAGACCTTTACAGATGCTGTAATGTGTTGCCCTTCTCCTTGAGAATAATTTATTTATTTTTTATTTTACACTGACATGAGAGCTGGAAGCAAAGCTAACACACGTAATATAGGAATACTCCTTAGGAAATCTTTACACATAATCCTTTCCAGGTTTTAAACTCTACAAATTATTTTCAGGATAACCTTGTTTAGGCAAGGTAAAGAAAAAGCTTAGCTCCATCTGGCCGATGGGTTAAAAAAAAAATCTACTAGTGTACAATAGCTATGTGTGTTTAAAATCATTCTGAATCACTTTAAATCACTGTGGCAACTCCAAACAATTCTCCCTGAAGCTCTTGTAATGCAGCCAACTTGACATTCAGTGTACAATTAGCAAAGATGGAGAATTGTAATCATAGGGCTAAAATGGATTTCATCATTGTATCAACAAATGTGCACAATTACTTTAGAAAGAATTATTCAATTTTATTCAAAATTATCCAGGCTTATTCAAGGCTAACTTGGTCTCTCTAGCTCAAATCCAATTTTTATTGCTCCAAAGCATTTTTTTTCCCATGGAAGCAAACAGGCAGAAATAACAAAAGAAGGGTCTGGGTCATTTCTCAGTCTTGGAGACTGGAGATATTTAAAGCAAAGGTTTGAATGACTGATTATCAAAATTAAAAAAAAATTACCTGTGGATTTTAATTATGCAATGCTCCTAATCTGAACAATGAAGTTCTCCTGCTGGCACACACGGGGTGATCCCAGTTTTTCAAAGGCTGTCTCAGTCTATCACCAGCTTTGGTAGACCCTACATAGGCAGAAGACCTTGAGTGCAGATTAATGCTAAGCTATAGACCTGTTGTCTAAGCTAAATTCACACAGGCTAACCATTGGGCTGGTTATAGCAACTCCAGAAAACCATATGAGTCACAGAGGGGTTGTAATTGGCCCTGGTGAAAGCAGCAGCTGTAAAGATTATATCATGATGCTGCTGCCTTCCTATCCCACATTAGCATCCAAGTACTTTTTATAAATTAGTTCTTGTCCTGAACTTAATGAATCCTAACCTCTTCCTCTCAACTCATCATTTTCAGAGAGAAAAAACAGGAAATTATTGCCAGCATATATATGAGGCTTTAAGATTTGTAAAACACTTTATATATGTTATCTTAATTGGGCTATTATTACCCCCATTTTACAGTTGAGGAGATTGCCTTCATGGGCCTCAGTTTCTGCATTTATAAAATGACAATAAATTAGATCCTCTAGTTTTAAGATTCAATAATATGAAATTTCATCATGACATGAAAGGCACTAGTAGGAAATGCAAGATTTATAAAACAAATGGCCTTCTGGCATCTCTTCTCTTGAAATCCTATTTAAAATGATACTGATTTGTATATATTACTTTTCTTTTTATTGGATTCACTGAGTTATGGTAGGTGATTTCATGGGTGTGGATAATTCCTTCACTAATGCAAATTACCACTCCCCAGTGACTTCATACAAAATCTTCTGGAACTGCTATAGATGAAAAAATCATAGCCCTGAAGCCAAAGGATAAACCTCCATGAACTTAGTTAGATTGGTCCTAGATCAACAAATAAGCAGCCCATCACCAGGCCAATACTTGAAATCATTCTACTTTGCTGGACCTGCCAGAGCTTACTCTTTCCTAGTATAGTCCTCTATAATCTTGGGTCACACACTTATGCCATAATAAGTCTTCCAAGGAGAACGTTCTTGAGAATTTAATTGTAAAATTTTTCCAAATTCCTTTTTTTGAAGTAGGATTATTGAGCAAATAAAAGTATAATTTATTCTACATGTCTATAAATTTTTTTTAATTAAATGAAAAATGAAAAATAAAATAAAATATAGTAATCCCAAAACTCATGCTGAAAAAATGAGGTTCACATAACATTTCATTCAAACCAAGAAACAATACAATCACTCAAGATGGGAAAGTTTTTAGAAAAATAACACTTACCTGTGAAAGTGTAATGTGGACAGTATATTCTCAGATGCAAATAGAGAGTATTTGAATTCTTCCATCTCTACAAAATTTAGAGATTGTACATTTAATATTTTAGGATGATTCTGTGACTGTGACAACTGAGTTCTGTCAAATCCTCAAGATTGCTGCTTATGAGCAAAGGTCCTAGAATGGTCAGAACTCATCCAGTTCTGCTGGATGGCCAGGCCACTTCTTATCATCTTAGGTACTTCTCAACAACACCCTGGGCCTGTCTCATTCAGATATAAGCCATCCGGATGGTGCAGGACCTCCCTGGTGACCCACCTCACTCATGGCTGAACTCTCCTGTCTCCTTCTTTACCTGTTGCATCACAACCCTGAGGATCTCCATCCTGGGGCCTTCACAGGTGAATTCCTTCTTTGTAACCATCATTTTAGGTAGGACCCCAGCCAAGCGTCATTTTAATTGTGTTCCTTTTATGGGTTATCTTCTGCCCTTTAGAAGAATAGTACTGAAAGACTTACATGAATTAATTTTGAGTGAAGTGAGCAGAACCAGAACTCTGGATACAGTAACAACAACACTGTACAATGATCAAGTATGAATGACTTAGCTCTTCTCAGCAATGCAATGATCCAAGACAATTTCAAAAGGCTCATGATGAAAAATGCTGTTCTCATCCAGAGAAAGAACTATGGAGTCTGAAGGCAGATCAAAGCATATTATTTTCACTTTTGTTTTTGTTTTTTCTTGCTTGTGGTTTTTCCCTTTTGTTTTGATTCTTCTTTCACGACATGACTAATGTGGAAATATGTTTAACATGACTGTACTTATACCAAATTGTTTGCTGTCTTAGGAAAGTTGTAAGGAAGGAAAAGAGAAGGGAGAAAAACTTGGAAGTCAAAATCTTACCAATATGAAGGTTGAAAACTATCTTTACGTGTTATTGAAAAAAAAAAATACATTAAATGCAAAAAATTAAAGAGTGGACCTACCTCTGAAGGTAGGACCCATCCTACTTGAATGTATTTGTAAACTTAGAGTTCCCTAGCACATAGTAAGCCCTTAATAAATAAGCTCTCTCTTTTTCATCTATCTGGATGAAAAATCCATCTATCTAGTCACTTACCTAAGATCTGCTCTATACCTTTTGTTCTTTTCCACAAATGCAATGATTTATGTTAGGCATTTAACAAACCTTGAAATGCCATAGAAATGCCAGATGTTATTATTGGCCATCATGAAAATACCTTACAAGGATCAAAAATGTCATGTCCCTTTCTTTTGTAGTCTATTGCTGTTACTATCATAAAGATGTTTTCCCTATTTCATGATTACCATGTGTCAGCACCCCTTTACCTCACAATGTGCATTTGAATCTAGTTAGAATCATGTTCCTCCTTTTCAAGGCTAATTCATTGGTTTCATGATCCACTTCCCATAGCATTCTTTCTCCTTCTTTTCCCCCTGCCATTGCCCAGTGCACTTAAATCTGTTTCAGATTAAATTTACAAGAAGTGGAAGAATGCCGATGGCTCACTAGTTATTACAAGAAGATCAAAGGCCCCAAGTTCTCTTTTCTTAAATCTCCTCAATTTGAAGTGATTGTCCAACATTCCAAAAGGTGTTCTTGCTTTCCATGCAAAGAGCTAAGAATCCTTTTATTTTTGATTTCTCTCTTTGCCTTCATCCCTCCTTGAGAAAAATTATTTTAAAAATCTGCCAATATATAAGGGATCTGTAATTTCATTCAGGCTTTCGGGGAGAGGAGGGAGAAAGAACCACCTTCTCTAGATCACAATCTGTTCAATCATGTCATTAAGTCCTAGAGAATCACCTATCCATAAAAGATGAGTAATCAGTCACTCATACTGGCCACTTGTAAGCTCTTACATAACATTATCTCACTTTCTTCCCATATAATCTTTACTTGGGAAGACTAGCAGTATTGATTACAGTAGGGGTGCAAGTCAATATTTCTGAGTTAAAAAAAATCTACCTTGACAGTTCTTGAGAGACAGAGATGGAAACAGAAAGCTAGTTGAGAGATATGAAGTCTTCACCACAACCTCGCTCTCTTGAAATTCCCCATTAGTAGCAGAAATTGGTGCAATTTTTTTTCCATACAAGGAAACGGAATCTAGTTCATTTCTGGGACCAAAAGCATGAAAATGTTCCCAAATCTTATGCTCAAATGAATGTCCTAAAAGAGAACAACAACAACAACAAAAAACCCTTGAGATCTTTTTCAAATTTCTTATTTTGGAAAAATGCCATGTATGATTTTTCAGTTTCTGAAAAGAGTGTATCAGGGGTGAGGGATGAAGAGGATTGTTACCTTTTACATAAAGTCTTTTAAAAGGATTTAAAGATAAAATCTTCCCAAGTCACAATTCAGTAACATCAAAGATAATGAAATCACAAAAGTAATTATTTCCTGAGAGCAGTGGGATTCAAAGATTTGACATTATAGGAACATATATACATACCTTTCAAGGTTGAGAAGGAAAACACTTTTGTATTTCTTTCTTGAAATTAAAGCTACCATATTTCTAATGACAAATATACTGGTTATTTTTTAACCAATGAAGCCATTTCAGAATGATAAACTGAACACAGGACAGACATCGTCAATACTTCTGTGATATTATAAAAACAATTTCAAAGGAATAACATTGCTTTTGTTATACTTAATGGTGGGAATGCTAATGAAGGAAAATGATAAATTAATTGGAGCACTACACAGGGATAAGGATTGAACCTGAGATTTCCTTGGTAGAGGATACTCCCAGATGAGGAAACTCCCTTTACCAATGAAGGTAGCACCTTCTCTGAAATTTGTGGTCCTGTAAAGCTGGGAACAGTACAAAGCTAAGTGACATGCTCAGGGCCAGGATGGATTGGAGGCAGGTCTTGGGTCCAAGTTTTTCTGGCTTCAAGGCCATTTTCTATCCACTATGCCAGGAATATTATACTATATACTTAACTCTTACTATTAATAAGTAATAATCCAAGTCCTGGGGAGTGTGGTCATATAAATTTCTTCATTCCCAGTACCAGAAAATCTTTTAAAGGGTGGGATTTTTATTTCTGTCTCTAGGAATAACTTGGACATCAGCCTAGACTGGAGTCATCACTAAAGATACCCAGTTATTCTCCACGAGGAGGAGGCTTTTCTGTTCTAAGGAAGGTGTTTAGTACTAATTAGTAAACTGCTACCTGTCCTTCTAAGCCATATTCATATGGTAATTTCAGGATACTGTGACAGATGCTAATTCCCAGGAAATTCAGAGAAAATTACAGAAGCTCAGCATGTTTGTAATTGAGGAAATTTAGTGGATCTGGAGGAAAGATACAAATTTAAGAAAATAAACTGTGATCACATCAATAAAGATATTGACTAAAATGAAGCCCGAACCATAAATTTCATGAAAAAGCAGTAGCAATCTTATTAAAGGACTATTTAACGTCATTAAGACTCTCACTGGCAAATAGGAAGCTAAAACTGGCAGAGATTTAGAGATCATTTAGTTCATTTCTCAGTTTCCAGATGAGAAGCCTGAGGACCAGGGGTTAAATGACCTTCTCAAAGTCATACATCTAATTACTAGCAGGCTCCAGTGTGCCTCTATCAGATTACTGGCTTTCCTCCAGTTTGAAGCAATCTAAGGCATAAATGGCTGAACTGTTATAACCATACCTTCATTAGAATGTAAGCTCCTTTAGGGCAAAATTGGCATTTTCTCTTTCCTGTAAATTCCCCATAATTTAGCATACAGTAAGTGCTCATGTATTAATTAAGCATTGACCAATCTTTCATCTGATTGACCCTAGAGTCTTATAGTTCTTCCCAATGTGGATTGCATAAAACTCAACAGAGCCCTAAAAGTTTGTATTTTTTCAATGTATAAACACATATGTATATTTTTAAACATTAAAAACATTTTTTTTAGTATGATGTTTTTTAAAGTCCTGTCTTTCTCTCCATCAGAATATAATTGTCTCATTTATCTGGTATCAGCACAGAAAAAATTGTTATAGTTAGCATTTTTTGGACAGGTGATACTTTTCAAACAAAGCCAAGCATTGATAAAATTCTAAAATGCAATGTACATTGCCCCTTGCCTTATAATTTAATCCATTCTTGATTTGCACAGAACTTCATAGTTGAAAGAATCCTTTGAAAATATTTTATAGGAGACTAAAGAAGCGAGTCCCTTATCTGACGCCTCTGGCTCCAGTTTCTATGGTTCATCATCCCTATTATGAAAATCAACAGTTGGATTCTGCGGTAATGCCCTCAAAAATTGAGGCACACAATTCGTCCCAGATTACCTTGTTTCTTTAGGGCCTTCCACTTTCTCCTTAATTTCTCTGATCTTCCCCAGTCCAGTGGATGTGAGCTAGCATCTTTTACTGCTATGAGTAGCATCTTTCTTGTAATTTGTTAATCTGGGAAACCAAACATGCTAGATTCAAGAGGAACAAGAGAGTAAACAGTAACAACTGTTTGCATTTAAATAGCACTTTACATGCCTGATTTCATTTGTACAACCATCCTGGGAGATCAATAATGTAATCAATTATTACCTTGATTGGAAAAAGGTTCAGAGAGGCTGTTTTTTTTCCCCCGAGGTCACTCAGTAACAGGTACCACCGTGGCTCAATCTCAGACTTTAGGCCTCCAGGCTCAGCACTTTTTCAAAATGTCCAGGTTCCTGGCCCTGTGCGAAAGAGCTGCAGCTGCAGGATAAACTTCATGTTATGACATCTAGCAACCAACTTTGGAAAAAAAGAAAAAGGGGGGTGAGAAGACTGGCATTTGAGCCATGAGAATTGGAAGTCTCAGCCCACTTTGGGTGCCCACAGTGATGGGGGACTCAGCCCAGTGTGAAGAGCTTGTCTACAAAGACATGGATCCTGATGTCCCCCTTGCCCCCAATTCCCTATTTAGAAAAAAGCAGTAATTTTTCATTATGAAATTTGTTCCCCGGAAGGAACTTTAATGTTCATTTTGTCCAATGCAAATGAGTCCCTAAGAGATGTTTGTCCATGGATTTTAGGTTGTCCATGAGCTTGAAGGATAAAAAATAAAACCAAAAAAGTTTTACCTTTATTTTCTCCAACCTCTAGCTGAAATTGAGCGTTTCCTTCAATTATTTAAAAATCTAAAATAAAATAAAGAATTTAAAACTCTGATTGTAAGAAGGGGTCCTGATGCTTCTTCAGGGGACCAGGACACAAAGGAGGGTGAAGAGCCCATAATCTAGGTAACAATAACAGAGTAGGTACCTGAACCCAGGGGCTCCAACTCAAATGTAGCATTAGGTCAGCGTGCATGTTAGTCCCAAGATGATGACAGGAAGGAAAACTAATCAGCAAATTCATGCCCCATGATTCTGTTAAATCATCTGTGCTGTGATTATCAGACTGTGAAAGCACATTTGCTGACCTTGAATCCTTGGGCTTCAACAAATCCTTGTAAATCCCAAGCCAGAAACAACAGAAAGGACTGCCCAGGTGAGAAGCTTTTACCCCCAGTGACTGCCAGCTCCAAGGGGAAGGCCACACAGCACACAGCCCTGACCCAGGAGAACTGCTCAGCTGCTGAGGAGAGGCTTTGTTCTCCTTTCCAGTGGTAAATGCTCTTGCCACTCCCCATGGCCACATCCTGACTGAAGGAGATTCCCAAATTAGGCATGATGAGAAAATACCCCAACACACCTGGAAAAGGCTCTCAGGATAGCCTCGAGACTGATGCTCAAAACCTCATTTTCTGCTACTGGATTCAGATTTCTTTCTGTGCTTCCTTCAGGGGAGGGATGCCATTGATAGCCACATTCTGATTACCAAAAATCAGCCAACCCAAGCCAGCAGCTAAAGGTCTCTTTATTAATTATCTCTGCCATCTATCCTCATCAGCATTAGCAATAGAAAGGTAAGTAACCCAAATGAGAGACTGTTAACTGCCCAAATAACACATACATGGTAAGCCTTAGCTGGGATTTGATCTCACGCCCCTCATTAGCCATGCAAGAGTTGAGTGCTTTCAGACAGCGGTTCTTGATGTTGCTTGGCCAAAGCCTGCCCTGACCGGAGAGCCCTGTAATTTCTGCCTCACCTGGTGGCCTACAAAGCATCCCTCTGCCTCCCGGCTCTGCTCTGATTTTTATTTCAAATTGGCAATTTAAATCACTCTGCCCAGAATTTCCTGCAAATAGTTTCTGGGTGTTCCTGTAGTCTGAGATCTCATCTGACATTCATGAGGCTGCTCGTGCTAGCAACCGCACAGAATACCAAGTCTGCGCCCGGAGAATGTCCCCTGTTGGCTACCTTGGCCACATCATTTTAGCACAAAATATTCTTCTCACTCCCATTTCTCCTTCAAGTCAGGCAAAAAAGCCATGCTTCTCATGTATGCAGCATAAATCATTTTCTTGTAGGTGTGAGGATCAATCTAAGTACTTTTGCTGTCTAAGAAAAGCATGGTGGGGAGGCTCAAGCAGACCCGGGTTCAAGTGCCGTCCCCAGAGTGGCTGAGTGAGCTGGCAAGTGACTCAACCTTCAAGGGAGAGGGACCTTCATTCTGCCAGGTCTCTGCAGGAATGAAATCAGAAGCTCCGGCCCCAAACAGAAGCTTGTTTGAATGCATGAAAAGCAAAGGTTATCTTGCCTGGCTCCAAGGAGAGAAACAACAGGGTCAGGGGAAAGGAAATGCTTGATGCTAAAATGACACGGTTGAAGCAGTTTGAAGAGGAAATTCTGTGTGCATGGGAAAGCAGGGAAACACCCCCAGCAGCATTTTCATTTTCGACATCCTCTCATCAAGCTGCCTTCAGCTGTTAGGCAGCTTTCTGCAAGAGTCCAAGGGTCCTTCTTTCTCCCCCGTGCAGCTGCACCAGGATCAGCAAGGCGGGCCATGATCCTGATTCCCTCCCTGCCCCCTTCTTGTCGCCATGGGATGCTGTGCAGTCCAAGAAGGGATGCTCAGTGACATCTCAGGAACTTCCAAAGCAGAAGCCCTGCATTGGACTCCTGGCAGCCAGGAGGATCCTCTCTGGGACCTTCTGTACCTTTGGGAAGGTCAGCCTTCCTCAGGACACAGAGGCAACTCTGGGCTCTCAAAAAGCGATGCTGGGGAGCAGGAGAAAAAGCTTTGGACAATGGGTCCAATCACACAGGTACTCCTGCCACTGTCACAACCTGACGGGTTTGCAAAGGCTCACCACCAGAAGCTCGGTCCCTGAATTGGCTGATACAATTCCAGGGCAACTGCTGAAGAAAGACGAGTCTACATCCACACAGGGAAAATCCACACCAATCAAAATCACATGTTCATTTTCCATTAAATTGGACAAGAAGAAAAACAGGATCTTTGGAAACGATCCTTGGTTCCTTAAGGACACATAATAATTCTCATGCACATTTACATAGCACTTTCAGATTTGTAAAATGTTTTCTTCTCAACAACCTTTCAAGGCAAACTAACTAAATATTATCCCCATTTTCTAGATGAGGAAAGTGCTGAGAGCTTGACTAATCAGGTCTTGACTCTCTCTCCAGCTTTCCTTTCAGTGATCTCTGATATCCCCAAAAGATGATAGGGAATAAGTCATTTTAGAAAATTTTTAACTGGTTTTATGTGTGGCATGTAATAAGTTATCATGGAAAACATTAAAATGCTTTACATATACCATGAAATAGAGAATGCCAATACCCAGAATAGGCATTTTTATTCGGAGAGAGGAATAAAGATTTAGGTCAAAAGTGACTTTTTTTTTTTTTTCCTGTGAGTGAGTATTTACATATTAGGGAATCCTTAGCAAGGTCTTTGAATTCATTTGTTAAAGAAGAAATTTTGAAAGACATTCTTTCCAAACAGTAATTACATTTCTTTTCGAGCATAATGCCTTATGAAATTTTGTCTTAAAACAACCACTAAAAGGCATAATGCAAAATAGTTCATTTTATTTTAAAATGCCTACATATTTACAATAAAAACTTTATCATGCATCATAACTCCTCAATTGTTAATTTTAAAGATTAAAAAAAATAAAGTAAAAAAATCATAAAGAATCAATTCCACTATCTACCTATCAAAAAATTCAAGGTTAACCAATCCAAAAAAACATGAAGCACCAGCAATATGCAAGGCAATGTAAGAGGCTGAAAAACACCAAATTTCCAAGAGTAATACCTTCATGTTTTACCTTAACAATAAATGGGGCATTAAGAGAGCATCATATTTGACTTGTGATACTATATATGCAATTTTAATGTAAAATATGATTCCTGTGTAATAAGGTCTTATTCTGACCATTAACACACATTAATTAGCATACTAAAGAGAGGTAGATTTAAAAATTCTAGGATTTCACTATGGTCCATGGTATAAAGATTTATTTTTTTGACAAGAGTGATAGGATTGATGGCCAGGAAAAAAAATGTCAGCAGGGAGGGAACATTGGTAAATTGCCAATATTCAATGAATCAACAGAAGACTTTAAACCATGATAAGTCCTTGATGATTGCCACCATTTCTGTAATGTTCAAGTTCTTAAAGGTCACTGAATTTTATAATTATCTCCAAACAATTTTCTTCACGGTCATTTAAGCTTTGTCTAAACAGCTGGGTATGTTGCCAGGCAACATCACCATCCCCTCCACTTAGTTTTGCTTCCAAAATAACTTCTGTGGCATCAGAAAAATCACGATAGGAATGAAGGCTTTTATCTGTTGAGTGGAAAGAAATAAAAAATAATTAAAGCTCTGTCTTAGGTCATTTAAATTTAAGTCCACAGCATGAAGAGGCAGTTTTTGGAATGGGTATTTTAGTACTTGTACGCTGTTAACCACAACCTCCCACCGACCAAAAAATGAAACCTACGCAGACAAAAATGAATTATTTTAAGATGGCCAAAAAAGTCAACTTCACATGACACCAGTTACCTTAAAGAACTTTTTCACTCGTATTTGATTTTGGAGACAACAACATTATCCTTTTTTTTTTGTATGACTTTTAAAAATTTACATTGGGCCTGATAATATTTAGCATCTAGTTAAATATGATTACACTCTCAGGAAAATGGTAAACACATTCCATGATTAAGCCTCTAAGTACAATGCTTACCTCCTGCCAGTTCAACTTGTGCTGAATCAGAATGTAGCTTCCATTCTATCTTTCCACTTGCAAAGGTTTGACTGCTTGTTCTAATGGAAATGGTATCGATTTTAAGCCCAACTGACCCACACTCAAACTTCCAAGAAATGTAGCCATTTGATGAGCCTTCTTTTCGAGCTAAATAAACCTAGTAGGAAGGAAAACACGAAATGGAGTGAAATGAGGAATTTTAAGAAGGAAGGGGACAAAACTACAGAGACTAACACTATAATGTGATCATAAGACAATTAAATGGTTTGGGAAAACCTAGTTTTTTCATGTTTAAAAATTTATTAATATGATCATTCAGCAAGCACTTATTAGGTATCTTAATATTTTCCAGCCACTGGAGTTACAAAATACAAATAATAAAACAATCCTTACTCTCAAGGAATAATTTCCCTTGTTTTTTTCTTATTAAGAGAAATAACAACAGGGATAGAAACTGATCTGAATTCCTCTTGTTTGAGTTAGGATTTTTAATCACTGAACAAATTCATATATAAATCTAGATTAAAAACCTACACAATAAATACAAGGTAGTTAAGAAAAACGATATAGACAGTAGTATGAGATGCATATTTCAGAAGGTTTCTGAAGCAGAGGTGAGAAGAACGTGCAATCTGGATAGAAGGGGCAGCCAATGGAAAAAGGCATGGAGAAGGAAGAAATGTTATGTGAGGAGAAAGAAGAAGAGATTATACCATGTGGAAGGGGGCCATAATGTTTAATTAGCCTACAAAAAGCTCAGCAATTTATATCTTCCTCTAGACATCACTGGGAGCCATGCTGATAAAGCAACACAGTTAGATGTGTGCTTAAGGAAAATGATTTTAGCAGAAGGAAGGATGGGAAGAACAAGAGACTTGGAGCACTGAGACCAGGTGAGCAAGTGGGGAGGTGATTGATAAATTAAGGGGCTGTTTATGGTCAGGAAAAGAAAGGGCTGGAGGAAAAGGAATATTCTTGAGTCAGAAACAGCAAGATCCAGAAACCGACTGGATACATGAGAAAAGAGTACTAACTTAGGGACAATGCTGAGAGGTTTGAAGAACGATGGAATATTGTCAGAAATAAATTGGGGGGGGGGAAAAAAAGTTCTCCATGTCTACTTCTAATACCCTGGAAGAAATTTCAATGCTGACTGAATTCAAGCACACTGAAAAGTTGGGGGTAAATGGAATTTTAGGTTCTATCAGCTAACTACACATTTTGAGCCACATCAATATTCTTTTAATATTGAGTATTTCAATTCATTTAATTTCTAGGTCTTTAATATCAATTTAGATTTTGTGTAATTATGGTAAATATTTTTCTCAAAAAATTGAGCTGGAGACATCAAAAGCAGGTATTTATAATACAACTGCTGCTAATTCTCCAACCATTTTTGTGGCCAAACTGAAGTTTATATAGCTGACAAAAAGGTGCTCTGCTCCCATTTAGGGTAACAGCCACACTTAGCTATTCCCTAATTCATTGGATTTTTCCTCAGACTGAACCTTTAAGAGGCTCTGGGGATGCAGGGTTCAAACATTTAGTGATGTAACCCAACAATGAGTCTTGCTCCTATAGCTGCCTAGCAAGTAACATCATTAAATTAGAGCTAAATGTGAGAACAGAGGAGCATATTCTACTGAATGACCCAACCATTCTGAAGAATTAAGAAGCAAACAATAAACTGCATTTCACTTAATGTTAAAAGTTTGTGTTGTCACATCCCTGACCGCTGGCAGAACACCACTACCAACCCACCTCTGTGTGTGTGTGTGTGTGTGTATGTGTTTTTACTGACACTAGGCTGACTCAAAATACTAGACCTTACTTTACAAGTTTCCCCACCTTAAGTTAGTTCATAATCAATAAATTATTAAGCACCTACTATGTGCTAGGCACTATAACAGGGTTCTGTTAGTTAAATGCTGGACTTCCTAGCATATACACATTTCATTGTTGTTTTGTTGAGTTTTCAAATTCTATGGTTTTTAAGAATGGACATTAACCAAAGAAATATGCAAAAGCCATAGCTCTTAAAGTGCACACATCAATAACTATTAGAGATATCAAAGGAACTGTGGCTTAAGAGAAGTCAAGCAATTCAAGTTATGTAAGATACAATAAAAACATGATCAGTCACATCAAAGCATCAAAACCAAAAACAAACATACCAAGGATTGAGAAACTGAAAAATAGAACTCTTCAAAGAACAATCAAAGACTTTCAGAGTTACTTGGCAACTGGAGAGATTATTACTGAACAAGGGGTCATTTCTTCTTGAAATTGGAAGAATAGAAAGACTAGTTAAAAATAGATATATACTGATAACCACTGTTAATAAAAAAACAAAACCAAACAAACCTATTTTTCATATGTAAAACAATATGAAGACTGGAGTATGAAAGATGAAAAGGGTGAATTTTACTGATGCAACTTACTTGTTCATTTTAGGCTATACCCAAACTCTTGTCAGCTGTATAAATGACCTATGAGACCATCGAATTTTTTTTTAGGATTTGTTTTATTCTAGTTGCCACAGAAGTCTTGCCCCATTTGAAGGAATGACTCTGACATTCTGACAACTCTGACAAATATGTTGATATCATTTAGAAGTAAAATTCTAGAACTACAGAAATTCCCAAATGGAAATGTAATATTGCACATAGTGCTGTACCATCTCACAACATGAAAGGTTAAGAAACTGATTCAAGAGATGGAGATCAGCAAGTGTCAAGGGTGTGAGCACTCATCTGATTGAAAGCCCACTGAAAATCTGCTAGCAATGATCCAGGTTAGATTCGGGGGAAACGGGCTACTCATAAAAGGCATGTTTACTATCGAATTGTGAAATGTGGCTTCATGATGACTAATTTTACAAGTGTGTCAAAATCTTGTAAACAATGCAGAATCAAGTGAAACAAGTGTTTACAGCACAAAGAAGAAGGCGGGGCAGCTAGGTGGTGCAGTGGATAGAGCCCTGAAGTCAGGAGGACCTGAGTTCAAATCTGGTCTCAACACTTAACACTTCCTAGCTGTGTGACCCAGGGCAAGTCACTTAGTCACTTAACCCCAATTACCTCAGGAAAAAAAAAAAAAAAAAGGAAGATGGCCTGCATACTGAGATGCCACAGGGCTGATTGTATGAAGCATTTAATTAGTACACTTGGGGAAGTTACAGTCAATCGATCAGCAAGCATTTATTAAGTGCCTGTGATATACCAGGCACTGCATGAGGTTAGAGATGGAAGTCTTTCCTTCCAAGGAGCTTACTTCTCCTGGTGTGGAAGCAGAATGTATACTCAGATACAAAGATGAATAAAGTAAGAGTATAAACATGGGGTGGGGGAGAGGGGAAGGAGAAGACAGGAAAGGCCTCCTTGGCAGGCTGCTGCCCATGCAAGGTCCAAGTGGGGGAGGAGAGTGCACATGGATACCCAGGACAGAGAAGTTATCTCAAAGCAGATTGCTGGTAGAAGGGCATTCTCTCTGGCCCAAGTCTGAAATGTAATATCGAATGCAGGTTGGTGGCAACCTCCTCGGAACTTCAGGAGTGACTCCATTTGAGCTGGTAAAGAACTGGCAAAGAATTTCCATGGTACTGTTCCCAGCTGATGAATTCTGCTTAATAGAAAGTCAAGTTGCTTGAATTGTCACCAACTCCACCAAGTATTCAGTCGGTGACAATGAAAGATGCCAATAAGCCCTGCCAGGACAACAGCAGTGTCTGACATAAGTGGCTCTGTAGGAGCAGGACATGGTGGGAGTCATCTCAGCATCTCCCAAAGCACCTAATGATCTCCTCCCCCGAGGGAACCCAAACAGGAGCCGGGCAAATGTGCCATAATGCAGTTTTACTTCTAGAAGTACAAATCATGCAGTGACCCTGGGCAAGTCACTTAACCCCAATTGCCTCAGCAAAAAAGCAAAAAACTCTGAAGCAAAACGTTTTCATTTTGCGTAGATGAGCCCAACTAAAATGGAGACTGAGGCCCCGTGTCTTAGCTTTATTCAGAGTTAATCCAGAGTAGGACTCAAATGGGGGCAATCCCAAGGACAACAGAGAGACATACCCCAGGAGCAACAAGGATGGAGGCCCGAGGGTGTCGGGGAGACTGATCACCTAGGAATGGGGTAGGGGACAAGCAAAGGAAGAGGAAGGGAAATGGCTCAGCTTCCCACTGGGGGAGGGAGTCTCTGATGCATCTGTGGCACACCTGCAGAGGTGGGACCACTGTCACTGACGCAGAGCCCCCAAGGCGGGCTGCCCCAGACCCACAATTACCATTTTCCAGTCCGCCTCAACTTTTCTGAACACAGATTCCATTTTCCAAACACCATTTTCCCATCCGGAGATTTTCTCATTATTACTTGAAACTCGCACATAACAATCATCCGCTGGACTGTAAGTGAGGTGGAAAAGCTTCGCCATTTTCTCATCTCCAGACGGCCTGAACACAGTTTCTTTCCTCTTAACAAAAGAAAGTGGAATTATTTTTCCCAAAAATATTAAAAGTGAAGAGAGAGGTCTAGATATGCACACAAGGCCTCTCCATGAAGACTTCCATACTCATGGCAAGAGAGCAATGCAGAGCGGTCCAAAAGACTTCATGTGGCTGTAAGCTATTAAAGCTTAAGCAGCTTTTTTAGAGTTCACACTAAGTATCCATTTATTAAGAGGGAGTTTCTTCACCCACGAATTCCCTATACTAATAAAATCACAAATCCAATTCCCATCCCATTTTATCCCAATGAATAGAGCAATTTGAAATGACAACTATGTTTTTATTCTAGACATTAAAGCAATTAAAATATTGACTTTCTACAAATTTTATTAGCTCTTGTTATATATGCCCAAGGTTTCCTCCTTTCTCATGTTGATTACAAAGCTTCCTTTCTTCTGTTGACTTCACAGTAAAAATAAAGACTAATAATGATATATACTTAGCCTACCTTAATCATGATTAGAAAAATAAGAACATTTGTCATTAGAAGAAAAAGGTATGAATAACTGAGTAATTTTCATACTTCTAATAGAGCACAGTTATGCATTAAATTAGCTCGCCTTAGATTATATTGATTGAATTTTGTCCTCTACCTCTAAGACTGAACTGAAAACTGTCATCTCTATTAAAGCAAAAATTATCTTCAAAATGTAATTAGAATAACCCACCTCCCTCAGTTCTACTGTAGAGAATCAGTAATAACAAATTTTGAAAAATTAGGAGGACAGATGGACATTAATGGAGAAAATAACATTATGGTTTTAAAAAATATTTATTTCCGTATTTTATGTACACCTACCTTTCTCTACTCCCCTTTGCTTTCTATAAACTAGATCACAAACTCTCTTGAGGTCAAAGGCCACTTTTTCCATATTTCCCTATCTTCTGCATTAACCAGCAAGGTACCTTGAACACAGCAACTGCTCAAATATTTGATTTAAATCATAATATTTACTGGACTGGACAAATATATTATCTGCCTAGTAAATTATCTAGCATCAGGAATATTAACTAAAGAACTGCCTAAAAATTATTTCAATGACACAGCAACAATTTTACCATTAAAAATAATCTCTAATCAAAATGATAGGTTTGAAATCATTAGGAGAGATTCATTGTCATCAACAAATTAACTTTTCCTATTTTATCTCACAAAATTGTGATACAGTTGATAAAAAGAGATAAAAGTTAAGGATCCCCAAATAAATTATCTTATATTAAGATCAACTGTTATGTTATCAATATAAGACTTTGTTTTCTGAGTGTTTTCTTCCTTCCAAAAGCAGACTATGGTGGGATTTGTATTGTGAAATCTAATGAAGTACATGATGGGTTTAAACGATAGATTTATCAATATAGATAGCAACTGTGGTACCTATTTTTCAACCTATATGAATAAGTATAAAATCAATTATCAAAGGAAAAACAAATCAGGAGAAAGGGAAGCAGAACAGGATTCTATTTCTTCTATATCTTTACACTCAACTACAACATAACAAGTTCTCTAGAATGATAATCTAAGCAGCCTGAATATGAACAGAATAGAAACAAATAAGCAGATTCTAATCACAATATCAGAAATCTTTTAACCAAGGATACAATAGTTTCAAACCCTTATTTTTAAGAATTCTTATCATTTCTGTAGTATAACTATTGTCAACTAATATTTCTCTTTATTTCTCCTCCAAAGCAATTAGTTACTAATTCCCTCCAAACTTCTATCTTCTTTTAAAGCATTACCTTCTAATGTGAATTGATAGGGGAAATGTCAAAGCCATTATCCTAAGACCAAGAAGTACTCCCTAGAGTGGGCTCAAGTTGGAGGAGAAGCTCCTTTCTGTTAATGAATTAAATACCTCAGAACCCATTTCTCCTCGGGCTACTCTCCAAGCCACTGAGCCTGAGATCCGGCCGCCAAGCTCTCCAGGCTTAGGAGCTCTGGGAGAGATGAACTCCACAAGCTCTACAATTATCCTGTGAAGGAGTTCCCTTCTTCGGCTCTCTGACAAGGAGAGCTGCCTCTGTGGTAAAAGAAAACAAAAGGAAAAAACTGAAAATCCTTTCAGATTATGGCCTATTTGAAGCTAAAATCCAAGTAAGATTAGAGACAGGGACTGAGGCTACAATTTCAATGGCAGAAGGAACTCCCAGAAGAGGAAACTCCCTCAATCAATGCAGGTTGGTACTTTCTCTGAAACTTATAATAGTTAAGACAGTTTTGTCTCATTGAGACAAAAAAAAAAAATCATTAAAATGTGAAATAACTTTAGGACTAAAAGCTGGAGAGGGTAAGGACAACATGACAATAGAAACATTTGCTTCAATTTCAAAATTTATTATTGTTTTTTGAAATAGCAAAATCAAATGTCTTTTAAATAACTCAGTTAAAATGATTCTCGACACCATAGGAATCACTTAATTTCTCATTTTCTCATCTGCAACATAAGGAAGCTGTACTATAACAATGCTAATCACCAAGTTTAACCTGAGATAATTCTACCTTCTATTCTGTTTAAATTAACTGCATCAATCATTTGCTTATGTTTGTTCAAATAAAGCATTTTGAACTTATTTTTTCAACCAAATACAATTCTTACATTTTAATACACTATTTTATTCAAATCCTACTTTCTGATTTTCTTTTGCAAATCTATTTTTGAACACACACTGAAGTCATTTCTATACTCTATAAATAAAACATGACTGACACCGTTTGCCTAATTTCCAAATGCACACTTCTAAGACCATCAATTTCTTCCTTCTGGAGCTAGGACTCCTGAAGGATATTGCAAATTTGTTCTATGACAAACACTGCAAGATGTGACCGGTCTATCAGGTGATAAAAAAGCAGAAGGGATTTTGTAAAGTGAAAAAGAGAGGTTTATACAGAAGATAAGATGGGTAAAGACTCTCTAACCAAAGCTGCTTCCCCCCCTCCACTCCCCACTACTATCACACCCCAACTTCATTACCTACCCGAGGGACTTCTTTTGGAGAAGAATGGAGCTTCATTAAATTTCCCTTTCTCGGGGCTTAGGAAAGATGGCAAGGTCACAGGAAATAGCTTCTCAGAACTTCTGAACAATCAGGGGA
Organism: Myrmecobius fasciatus; assembly: GCA_023553655.1. NCBI lineage: Eukaryota > Metazoa > Chordata > Mammalia > Dasyuromorphia > Myrmecobiidae > Myrmecobius > Myrmecobius fasciatus. Next base: position 44,365 of record JAJPUD010004975.1, on the reverse strand, counting down.
ACAACTTTAAAAGGGTTATTTCCCCCCAGTAGCAGTCCAATTTAGGCCCTGAATAAAACCCCATGAGTGGTTTGGTGATGTTCAGACAAAGTGCCTGAAACAGGATGAACTTCAGAGAGGCAAAAGGTGATAAAAAGAATTCTCGCAGGGAATAGAGACTTCAGAGTCAGCGTTGGAAGAACACGTGAGATTTTATGTGTGGGTGGGGGGACTCTGCAAGCAGATGCTGAGCCTCCAGGGCCTTCAAACCTTGCAGAGCCGGCAGCAGGTGTGGAACCCGCCGATAGGCTGCAGTCTTTCTGGCCTGAGCACGGTCCCCCCCGGCACAGTCTTGTAGAGCCCTCATCACCTCCGAGCCACAAGGCATTGGAGCAGACCTCTGGGAGAGTGTGTGAGAGTGTGTGAGAGTGTGTGTGTGTACACACATGCACATGCACACACAAACATATACACACACATACACGACACAGCAAGTACATTAGCTCTTACTGTGTATAAGAGACCATTGGAATTGTCCTTCAGGAGTCTTAGATCCAAACACACAAAACCGTTTGACTCCAAATGAGTGTTTTGAAATTAAGCAAAGGGTGTCGGGTCACTGTTTACTGGGAGAACACAGAAATGGCCCTTGTGTGAGCGCTCCCTTATTCATCTAGTCTGTGTCATGATCTGGGACCATCTCCATTCCATACTGACTTGCTCTAGACAGAAATGCAGGAGCTCAAAAGAGACAAAATGCACAAATTTAAAGTCATCTCCGTACCAAATGTTCATGTGCATTATTTGTGTCTGACTTGTGATAGAGCCTTCTGAGCTCACACTGGTCTGATCAGCCACCACTGGACACACTGCACCTTGACCCGAACATGGTGCCTCTGAGAACAAAGGTCAGTAACCCTGAGGAGCCTCTCAATACAGAAAACTGTTGTGCAGGGTATTTGGATTAGCTGAATTCTGTAACGGTTCACATTAAACAAGACCCACATCTATAGTATTTGAGTCAGGTTTTGAACTTAACTAAAAAATCTGTGATTTCTAACAACATGACTCTTCTCTCCATTTTCACAGATCATGTTCTTTAAGAGCTGCTGTAGCTGAAATTTCCTCACCCTGTGGCCAACCCCATAATCTTAGACTGATCCTTAAGCAAAGGTCCATCTCTCAGCTCAAAGGTCAAGCTGGTCAAGCTTAGAGTCACAGCCATTGAGGATCCCGCACCTCAAATGAGGTATTAGGGTAACACCTCAATGAAGCAAATTGAATGGTATTCGATCTTTATTACAAGAGACAAAGCAAAGAAGTTTAAAGTACAAAATGTCCCCCTTAAAATGATTCCATTTTCCACCATGTGAAAAAATTAAAAGTACCAATAGAAAAATAGACATGTTCTGGCAAACAATCCTTCCACTTTATAGCCATAGTTAAAAGAAAATGACTTTTCTCAGTCTTTATAAAAATGTTTTTGTCTGTATAGAAATAGTAGAGAATCACATACCTGCTTATTAAGGCCATTAATTGTTTCTCTAAGTAATTCTTCTTTAATCTGAGTTCTTCTAGAGACCACTTCTTCATGTTTACAGGAATATCTCCAAGTGACATCAACAATCTCAAATAAAAGAGAGAATGTATAGATTTATCATGCTCATTACTACTGATAAGTAGTTTCTGAACAAGTAGAATACACAGCAAGCTAATACTTAGCAAGCTTTTCAAGATTATTCTCTTTAAATGTAAATAGTGAGAAGATAATTAATTTTCACATTCTAACCAGCATATTTCTTAGAAGATTGGGAAATCAAACAAATTTTCAGAATTTAGCAAAAAAAAAAATTCAATTTTATTTAGAAAGTTGATTTAGTAGATTGTTTAATTTGTGAAGTAATTAAAATACCTTAATTATTATATGTCTTAAATAGGAAAAAAAATATATTTCCCCTACCTCATCCTTGGAGAATGCTATGATATAGGAGAGCTTCTTCCCCCATCCTACTTCATAAAGGAGAGGTTTATCACAGACATTTTCACAAGGATCACAGTGCAGCCATCGCTGCTGAGATGGAGAATAGACTTCTGTCCAAACGTGGTCTGCACAAGTAACAGAGGAGACAAACAGATGTAGCCATTTAAAAAATCTCTCTCTCTTTATAGATACACATTACATAGACACGTGTAACTGGGAATATAGCTACATAGACACACCCAGGGGCATATACACGTTATATATAGCGTAATATATGAATACTGCACACCCACATTCACGATGACAATAGTATTTTGTGTGAAATATATTAGAGAAAATTTGTTCTTTAATTTATTCTGTTTCATGAGAATCTTCTTGTAACTCATTAACCATATAATCCAATTTAAGAAATCACCATTCTGCAGCACAGACAGGCAGGCAGATGGATGGATGGGAAAAACATGTATACAGTGCTTACTCTTTGCCAGACACTGCTAAGTTCTGGGGAAGGAAGCAACACAGTCCCAAAATGAAGGTTTTTGATTAGCAAACACCTATTTATTTATTTTTGCTGAGACCATTGGGGTTAAGTGACTTGCCCAGGGTCACACAGCTAGGGAATGTTCAGTGTCTGAGGCCAGATTTGAACTCAGGTCCTCCTGATTTCAGGGCTGGTGCTCTCGCCACAGCGCCACCTAGCGGTCCTCATTAGCATAATTTAAAACCAAAAGCATTTCTTTTGCTAATTGTCAAAGCATGATGATGTAATTCGTCTTTCTTTTCCTCAGAGATAAGTCCCAGCTCTGCTGTAAATAACCTGGGAGAAGCAGGAGTTATCATGAAGCTGGGCCTGCCCCTCTTACACTCTCTTTCCTGACACAATTGGCTTCTTTATTGCCATTGTAGAGACGGGGATTATCTTATATTTTATTTATTTTTTTAATGAGGAGAGTGAAGGGAACGGCGGATTCTAACCCAAAGCTCCCACTGGTGGATTCTAAATCACGTCAGTGGGGCTCCCTCTCACACTTCACACCACGCATGAGATTTTCATGAGAAAGCATCGAGGCCGGTTAAATGCGCCCGCAGAGGGCCAGGTCGGGGTTACCCGTAGAGTCCCAGACATAGCGCGCCTCCAGCCCCAGAGCTCGGCAGCAGAGCGTGAAGCAGTTGGCCCATTCTCCACAGCGCCCCCGTCTGGTTTCCAAGAGCTTCTCAGGATCGTTGTACCTGAAAAAACAAGCCAGACTTTGTCAGCTGGAAATCTGGCGGCGTCTGTAATACGGAAAACAAAACCAGGTCCATAAAGCTCAAAAATCCTCCGACATGGGAAAAATGATCTTTAATGGCAGACTTTCAGGCTTCCGGAACGGAGCAGACTCTTTGTCACCCGTATGGAAGTCTATCCCGCTGTGGGTCTCATCCGGGAGACCGCTGTGCCGTCCGCACCCTGACGAGGGCCAAGGGAGCACAGAAGCATTCCCAGCGGGCTTTGCGGGAGAAAGAAGTAGCCAAGGGGTTGCCCAAGATTTGCTGACCAAATTGTGTTTAACAGCTATTGGATTACTTGCCATCTGGGAGGGTGAAGGAAGGGCAGGGAAATTGGAATACACGGTTTTTCAAGGGGCGATAACTGAAAAATTATCCATGCGTAAGTTTTGAAAAGAAAAAGCTTTAATTAAAAAAAATAAAAATAAAATGGCAAAAAAAAATCGTGGTATATACATAATGGAATATCACTTCATCCTAAGAAAGGACAAAAGGGTCAGATTCAGAGAACCCTAGGAAGATGTATCTGAATGAATGCAGAATGGCCTAGGGGCAGCACAATGGATAGGGCACCGAACCTGGAAGCTCTGAGCTCAAATCTGGCCTCAGACACTTGCTTTCTGCGTATCCTTTAGCAAGTCACTCACCCTGGTGCCTCAGTTTTCTTCTCTGTAAAATGAGCTAGAGAAGGAAATGGCCAACTGCTCCACTGTCTGTGCCAAGAAAACCCCAAATGGGGTCACAAAGAATCAAACATGAGGGGACAGCCACCACAGAATGGCCTGAGCAGAACCAGGAGAACAATGTAGGAACGAATACAAAGCCATAAAACAAAGCATTCCCTCTCAGTCATGGCCAAGATGTTTTTTGGTTTGATTATGTTTATTTGTTAGGAGAGAGCTTCAATTTGCAGGAGGAGGGATGAAAAGGAGAGTAATACTTTTTAAAAAAAAGGACAGAGAGCAACGAAATAGCTAAACTATGCAGAATAAATGCTCAAAACCAGAAAGGGGGAGGGATGGACAGGATCAATATGGTAGGATAGGGCAGGGCTAAGATGGCAGGGAAGGGCTAAGATGGTAGGGCAAGGCCATGATGGCAGGGTGGGCCCAAGATGACAGGGTTGGCAGGACCAAGATGGCACAGCAAAGCCAAGACAGTGGGGAAGGGCCATAATAGCGGGGCGGGACCAAGATGAGAGGGAGGGGCCAAGATGGTGGAACAGAGCCAAGATGGTGGGGCAAGGCCATGATGGCAGGGTGAGACCAAAATGGTGGAGCAGGAGCCAAGATGGCAGAGCGGGCCCAAGATGGCAGGGAAGGGAGAGCACTCAGCTGAGCCCATCCAACATTCTCCTCCCAACAACTTGAAAATAACACCTCAAATCCAACAAAAGGAGCCAACAACAAGAACACAGAGAAGGCCAAAAAGAGGGATCTGTACCACGGGGGGAGGAGGCTGACCCAGGGCCCATGTGGGTAAAACACCGATGGTGGGAACGGGAGCCCATGACAGAGGCGGTAGCACTTTGAGGAGCTCTGAAGCCAGAGAGATTACAGGAGACTAACCAATGAACACCGGACCAGATGGGGCTTGGGAACCCCAGTGCCTACAGCCACTTTCGGTTATCCAGTCTGAGGGCCCAGAGGGCCTTTTTCAGTCAAGAGGGGGTGGAAGCCCTGAGGGGCAGGATCACTGCCTGAGGAACAGTGGCCAGAGGAGCAGCATGGCTACAATCCTGGGATCAGGAGGCCTCCCAGGAAGGCCCCTGGTAAAGGCCGGAGAGCGGTGACCACACTTTTCCCTAGCCCACCCCTCCCCGAAGCACCCAAAACTTCCAAACCCCCCAAACCAGCTCAAAAACCTAGTGTGAAAAAGCCTGAGGCAGAGCCCAACATTAACATAAAGAAACAGGAAGAAAAATGAGCAAAAAACACAAAGAACCTGACCACAAAAAAAAGGTATGCTGATGACCAGAAAGATCAAGACAGAAACTCAAAAGATATTAGAATTAGAAAGTGTTAGAAGTAAAGCCTTAAAAGGGAAAAAAATTGAATGGGATACAAGCCCAATAAGAATTTCCTGGAAGAGCTAAAAATGGTTTTCAAAATCAAATAAGAGAAGTAAAAGAAAAATTAGGTAAAGAAATAAAGGCAAAAGAAGAAAATTATGAAAAAACATTTAACCATTTGGTAAAAGAGGCACCAAAGAATACTGAAGAATATTAACACTTTAAAAAAAACAGAACTGGCCAAATGGGGAAGGGAGGAATCTCACTGAAGAAAATAATTCCTTAAAAGTTAGAATTTGCCAAGTGAAAGCTAATGAATCCATGAAATATCAAGAAAAAAGAAAAGAAAAATATGGATGAAAATGTGAAATATAAGAAAAACAACTTCCCTAGAAAAGAGACTGAGAAGAGATAATTTAAGAGTAACTGGATTAACTGATCAAATGATCAAAGAGTCTAGATTCTATGTTAAGAAACTATCAAAGAAAACTGCCCAGGTTCAAAATAATCCACTTTTGATCACCTAAAAGAGATCCCAAGATGAAAACTTCCAGGAATATAACCAAATTCCAGAGTTCCCAGAACAAAGAGAAATAGTTCAAGCAGCCAGAAAAAAAAATATATCATAGCTAGTCAGGATCATACAAGTTTTAGCAGCTACCACATTGAAGGACTAGAAAGCTTGGAATGATATTCCAGAAGGCAAAAGATCTGGAGTTACATTCAAGAATAACCTGTCCAGCAAAACTCAGTGTAGAACTTCAGAGGAAAATTGGATATTTAATGAAATAGAGAACTTTCAAGTACTCCTGATGAAAAAATCAGAGTTAAACAGATAACAGGACTTTCAAATCCCAGCCTCGAGAAGCATAAAAAAGATAACCTTGAAAGAGAATATCTAAATAAACCTATCTTAAAAAAAGAAATTTAAGAAGCCATCAGTGAACTCCCTAACCAAAAAAATCCCTAGGACCAGATGGATTTAAAAGTAAATCCCACCAGATATTTAAGGCATAATTAATCCCAAAACTATATAAACTATTTGAAACAAATAGGTAAAGAAGGAATCTTACCAAATTCTTATGATACAAAGATGGTTATGATACCTAAACCAAGGAGAACAAAGACAGAAAGAAAGCTAGAGACCAATTTCCTTAATGAATATTAATGCAAAGAGTTTAAATAAAATACTAACAAGGAAATTACAGCAACATATCACAAATCACTATCACCATGGGATTTATACAAGAATGCAGAGCTGCTTGAGTATTTGCAATATTATCAGCAAAATTCACCATATTAATAACAAAATCCTTAACAATCATACATGATATCAATAGATGCAGAAATAGCCTTTGACAAAATATAACATCCATTCCTATGGAAAACATTACAAAGCATAGGAATCAAGGAAACCTTTCTTAGAAATAAATAATATCGGGACAGCTAGGTGGCACAGAGGATAGAGCACCAGCCCTGAAGTGAGAAAGACCTGAGTTCAAATCTGACCTCAAACACTTAACACTTCCTAGCTGTGTGACCGTGGACAAGTCACTTAACCCCAACTGCCTGTGGGGATGGGGGGAGGGGTAAGAAGGAAGAAAGAAAGAATATCTAAAACCAAAAGCAAACATCATCTGTAAGGAGGATAATCTTGAAGCCCTCCCAATAAAATCAGGAATGAAGTAAGAATGTTTATTATCATAAATAGTATTCAATATTGTATTAAAAATGCTAGAAGAGCAAAAAGACAAGAAAAATAAATTTTGGGAATAAAAATGAACCCTGAGGAAAGAAAACTACCACTCTTTGCAAACAACAAGATAGTATACTTAAAAGAATCATAGATAAATAATCAACTAAAAATCTAGTTGAAACAATGAACAACTTCAGTAAAATTGTAGGTTATAAAATAAACCTATATATATCATCAGCATTTCTATGTACTACCAACAAAAACCAATAGCAAGATATAGAAAGAGAAATTTTATTTAAAATAACTGCAGATAAAAAAAAAAAATACTTGGGAGTCTACATGCTAAGACAAACCCAGGGATTATATGAACAGTTACAAAACACTTTCATAGAAATAAAGATGACAGATTTAAACAATTAAAGAAATATTCATTGCTCTTGAGTAGGCTGACCCAATTAATAAAAATGACAATTCAGTCTAATTTACCAAACTACCAAAGATTTATTTTATAAGGCTAGGAAAAAAAAACAAATCTATATTAAACCAGACAAACAAAAGGTTAAGAGTACCAAAGAAATCAATGAAAACAAATGTTAAGGAAGGCAGCCCAGCAGTTCCAGATATCAAACTCTATTATACAACAGTAATTGTCAAAACAATCTGAAGAAATAAAGAAATAAATTAGGAGTTAGGAAATGACCAGTAACTTAGTGTTTGAGAGTAATCTAGTATTTGATAAACCAAAGATCTTTTGGAGTAAGAACTCAACATTTGACAAAAATTGCTTGGAAACCAGAAAGCAGTTTGGTTAAAACTAAGCATAGACCAACATCTCACACTATATACCAAGATAAGATCAAAAGGAATAAATTATTTGACAAAAAAAGATGTCATAAGTTAATTAGGGAAAAATGTAACTGTCAGATTGACCAATAAGGAAAGGTTTTATGACCAAACAAGAGATAGAAAAATTTACGGGAAAGATAATTTTAATTATGTGACATTAAAAATCTTTACAGAAGCAAAACTAATCTAGCAAAAATAAGAAGGAAAATAGGAAACCTGTAAAAAAAAAATTTACAGCAAGTTTCACTGATGAAGTCCTCATTTCTCAAATATATAGTGAGAGAAATGATTGTTTCTCTTTTGTGTTAATAACTAATTGAATTAGAGCCCACATTTTTCCCCTTTTCCATTTCCTCATACAGAAATCAAACAATGTGGGAAATCTCCACGAGACTTAGCCAGCAAAGATAGTAAAAGAAATTCTAAATTTAGATTAATGGATAAATTCTTGCTCATTGTGTTTGCTCAGAAAAGTCTGGGAAAATGTTGATTCTCCCTTTTGTTAAACAAGTTATGTGGAAATTGATAAGTCTCTTTGACCAAGATTTGGGTGATTCAAGTCACATACTCACAGACCATTGTAATATAGACCAACCTGCCATTACAATATTCATTTTCTCATTAACTGTTAACCAATCAGAGTCAACTGCCAACCTTGGGGACACCTAGTCTTTCATGGGCAAATAAACTGTGAGTCCACTGCCATGAAGGGTCTTTGGTCTAAGAGAGACATGCAAATGATCATTCTTATATTAATATACATGCTGGTATTACAAATAAATTATTAAATTATGCAGAAACTATGTCTACAACTTTTTAAAAGTCACAATAGGAAATAATAGACAAATCTATATATATAGAAGCTAAATTTATTTAAAAAAAAAAAAGAACTATTCACAAGTTGATAAAAGGCCAAAAGGTTACGAATAGACAACTTTCAGAATTAGAAATCAAAGCCATCAACAGTTGATTGAAAAAATGTTCTAAATATGCTCTGTAAGAAACGACCAGCAGGACGATTTCAGAGAGGCCTGGAGAGCCTTGCATGAACTGATGCTGAGTGAAATGAGCAGAACCAGGATATCATTATACATGGCAACAACAATATTACATGATGATCAATTCTGATGAACATAGCTCTCTGCAACAAAGAATTGTCTCAAACCAGTTCCAGTTGTTCAATGAAGAAAACCATATACACCCAGAGAGAGGGATATGAAATATGGACCACAACATAATATTTTCATGCTCTCTATTGATGTTTGCTTGCATTGTGTTTCCTTTCTCTGATTTTTTTTCTTATAGATAGGATTTCTCTTGCACGACTTGTCAAGTATTTCAACATTATTAACACATAGTGGACTTCCTGCCATCTAGGGGAGGGGAGGGGACTGAGGGTAAAATTTGTAATGGAAAGCTTTGTAAAGATCAATGCTGGGGAACTACCCATACCTATGTTATACAAATAAAAAGCTTTAATAATTTAAAAAAAATGTTCTAAATAGCTACTGATTGGAGAAATGCAACTTAAAACAATTCTGGGATTACCTCACACCTATCAGATTGGCTAACAAAAAAGGAAAATGATATGCTAGAGGGGATGTGGAAAAAGTGGAACAGCAATGTACTGTATGTGAACTAGAGCAATCATTCTTTTTTTTATTTTTTTTTTTTTAATTAATACTTTTTATTTCCAAAACATATGTATGGGTAATTCCTAAACATTAACCCTTACAAAGCTTTCTGTTACAAATTTTTCCCCCCTACTCCCCACCCCTCCCCTAGATGGCAGGATATCCACTACATGATAATTATGTTAGAATACTTAAGAAATCGAATATATGTATAGTTATTGCATCATTTTTTGTGCAGGAGAAATCGTATCTACAAGAAAGAATAATCCGATAAAGGAAATACAATGCAAGCAAACCTCAATAGAGAACATGAAAATGTTATGTTGTGGTCCACATTTCACATCCCTCTCTCTGGGTGTATATGGCTCTCTTCACTGAACAATTGGAACTGGTTTGAAGAATTTCATTTTTGAAGAGAGTCATGTCCATTAGAACTAATCCTCATATAGTATTGTTGTTGCCATGAATAATGATCTCCTGGTTCTGCTCATTTCACTGAGCATTAGTTCATGCAAGTCTCTCCAGGCCTCTCTGAAATCGTCCTGCTGGTCGTTTCTTACAGAGCAATAATATTCCATAACATACATATACCATAATTTATTCAGCCACTCTCCAATTGATGGGCATCCATTCAGTTTCCAGTTTCTAGCCACTACAAAAAGGGTTGCCACAAACATTCTTGCACATGTGGGGCCCTTTCCTTCTTTTATGATTTCTTTGGGATATAAGCCCAATAGAAACACTGCTGGGTCAAAGGGTATGCATAGTTTGTTAACTTTTTGAGCATAGCTCCAAACTGTAGAGCAATCATTCTTGAAGACAATTTGGAACTATGCCCAAAGGACTATAAAACTGCGTATCCTTTTTGACCCAGCAATATTACTACTAGGTCTGTATCTCGAAGAGATCGAAAAAAAAAAAGAGAAAAAGACCTATACATACTGTGTGTATGTGGTATATATATTAATAGCAGTTCTTTTTGTGGTGGCAAAGAATAAGAAATTGAGAGGATGACCATTAACTGGAGAATGGCTGAATAAGTTATGGTATATGAATGTTATGGAGTATTACTGTTCTATAAGAAATGACCAGCAGGATGATTTCAGAGAGACCTGGAGAGACTTATATGAGCTGACGCTAAGTGAAATGAGCAGAACCAGAAGATTATTATACACAGCAACAAGATTATATGATGATCAATTCTGATGGATATGGCTCTTTTCAACAATGAAGTGACTGGTCAATTCCAATAGGTTTGTGATGGAGAGAGCCATCTGCACCCAGAGAAGGGACTATATAATGTGGATCACAACATAATATTTTTACCTTTTCACTTTTATTGTTGTTTGCTTGTTTTTTTCTCTCACTTTTTTTCCTTTTTGATCTGATTTTTATTGTGCAGCATGATAAATGTGGAGATATGTTTAGAAGAATTACACATGTTTAACCTATATTGGATTACTTGCTTTCTCAGGGTGGGGGGAGGTGGGAAGGTAGGGTAAAAAATATAGAACACAAGGCTTTGCAAGGTTGAATGTTGAAAACTAGTTTTGCATGTATTTTGAAAATTAAAGAGCTATTATTTTTGAAAAAAAGAAAAGAATGATGAGCAGAATGGTTTCAGAAAAATCCGGGAAAACTTTTATGAACTGATATAAAGTGAGCAGAATTAGGAGAATATTGTACAGAACACTAACAATAATATTGTAAGGATGATCAACTGTGAAAGATTTGGCTACTCTGATCAAGACCATAATCCAAGACAATTCCAAAGGACTTTTGATGAAAAATGCAATTCACCTCTAATTTTTTAAAAAAATTTTTCTAAAATTTTTTAAACTTTATTTTTAGTGTTTTATTTTGTGTGTATTTTCTGTTGCTACGTGGCTAATATGGAAATGTTTTGTATGACTTTACATGTATACAGGTCTAGCTTCATATAAATTTGCATTATGGAAATTCAACTTTAAGAATTCTAAAAGAAATCTGCATTTCAAAAAAGCACCTGTTTACAGTGCTCTCTTCACTTTTGTCCCTCGGTTCTATGGCCTTCTACCCTTCCACCAAAATTTAAAAAAAAACCAAAAAAACAAAAAACCTCAAAAACTTAAAAAAACCCTCTCCAAGTAAAAGCAGAGGAACTGGCCTTGACAGCCACCCCCTTTCCCCCATGTGTCACTGTCCTGACCTGTGTCTGTGTCTAGCCCCCATGTCTGTGGCCTCCTTGCACTTTGTTTCTCTTGGCTCCAAGCCAGGTCCCCATATGTCTGGCCCCAGACCCGCCTGCCTCAGGGTCCCTCCTCCTGCTTTTGCTTCTGTGTCTCTGGTTCCCACATGTTCTTGAATTATGGGCCAGTCTCCTTCCTCCATGAGCCTGTGATCCCCTTCCAACTCCCCTCCCCTTCCTCCATCCACTGACAAACTCGCTTTACGTAAATGTCACTGAGGATCGATCCCCTTAATTTAAGTGAGAACTGTCTGTAACAGACATCAAATTGTCTGCTTCTCAAGGAAGCAGCAGGGACAGAAGACAGGGAGAGACTCTGGAACTCAAAAATTTTAAAAATGACTATTGGAAGTGTTTTTTTTAATTTTTTTTAACATGTAATTGGGAAATATTTAACAAAATACAAGTAATTTTAAGAAAGATCAGAACAAACCAGCAGGATGGCTTTGGAACAACCACATTTAATCTGACACATCCGGCTGTTTAGCAGAGATTCAGTTTCATTTGCAGTCCACTTTTTTGGTTCTTTGCAGACTATCTGTTGATATTTTGTCAAGTTCTTAATAATAGAAAGGGAAACTTAAAGAGAGGAAACAAACAAACAAATCCAGTGGCCCAGTGTCCTGGCCGGCTTCCCTCCCAGGAGAAGCACCTTGAGCAGCTTCTCTGGGCAGCAGAAGTCACTCTTTTCAACTGGATGAAAAATTAAACCCTCCCACAGATGAAAAGGGAGCTACTTATTCACAAGACCCTTAATGAAGCATGTGTAGTAATCAGGCTCTTTTCTCTTGTCTTTCAAGATGCGCTTTCTGGAGCCCCGCTGAGGCTGTTTATTTTACTATACATTTACTTTTATACACAGGCACCCACACACAGAGACCCCTATATATACATATACATATTTATCTCTGTTTATGTGTGTGTACAGAGATACACATTTGGGGGGGGGGGGTAGTCCTCCCAGGTTTAGGATTATCCTAAAACTGGAGAAGTTTTGAATTTTCACGGGCCCAACAAAGAAGCACGGTGATAGTTTAAAACGCTGCCATTCCTAGATCAGTCACTCTTACAAAATCAATCCCCATTATTACCCAGGGGCCACTTCCCATTCATTCACCTGTTCCTTCACCAAATATAAATCTGACTATGACACTAACTCTGCTGCTTTACAGGATGCCGATTACTTTCCAGGTAATAAAGATCAGACTCCTTGGCTCAGCCCAGTCAAGGTCCTCCATGACTCTTTCCATATTTTTCTAATATTTCAAACCAAACAGGGCCAGGCTGTTCCCTAGACACACCTGGTCTCCTCACACCTTCCGTGCTTTCAAAGGCCACCTGCCTCCCCAGAACCAGCTGCCTTGTTCTGTATCCACTGCCTTATTTCCCTGTACCTTGTCCCCTCCCTCTGAGACTAAGCCCCTTTCAGGAAAGACTGTGCTGGGCCCAACAGCACTGGTACCAAGCTCCCACTGGACATGACAAGATTGTGCCATCATAAGAGCAATTTAACTTCATCAATAAAACCTATTTTTTTAAAAACTTTTAAAGAGTTTGCATATAAAAACCGGTTTGTTTCCAATAATAATAATAATGGTGTTGATGATCTCAGCTAAAGTCACAGCCAGCTCTTTAATACCTTACAACAATAGCTAAGAACATTCCTCTTAAGAGAGACTGACTTAAAAATTAATTCCTTAAGCTATGAATTCTGTTAAATCAAAATTCACAATAGGGATTCCTGGTTTGGGGGTCCCAGGAGGCCATCTTGCCTCTGTTATGGCTTCTGTCAAATAAAGAAAATGCCTGGTTCCTCTCATAAGAACAATGACAAGCTTCTGGCCACCAGTTGACACTGACAAGCCTTTTGTCATTTCTGCTGATGTGCTAACCGGTCCCTAGGCATCAGGTAAAGTAACAAGCTCCTAGGCTGGGTATTAAACAATCCACAGGAGTACCACCTACTCACCTGTGCTGATTACTGAACAAGAGATGGTTGTCAGACATCTCCAGGTCCCAGCTGACACTGAATGATTAATGCTAAAACCCTGGGAATTTCACACAATAAGGAGGGAGGGAAGGCAGCTTGTCTTATAAGAATACTCTAACAAATTCTGCAAGTCCTACCAAGCAAACAACTCTGTAAAAAATGCAACTAGCGTGAAGAAAGCCAAGGAAAAAAGACCAAATAAATGTCCTTAGATGTAAATTTAGCAGTGTGTGAGAAAGCAGCTAAATTAATAATGCAAATTGATACCTTCAAAGCAGAAAAAACAAATGAGGCAGGAGTGCCTGAACCCATTCCCACTTTAAAACTATCCTACAATATTGTTCTTCAGTATTTTTATTTTATGCTTTTAAGCTCAACAGTTCTGAGCATTATTATTCATGTTATCAGAAAGTTACTGTTTTTCCTTTATACATTTAATTCTAAAAGGATTACTGAAACAAATATCCTAGCACCTCTAGGGATAATATTATTTTCAGGTGGAACACATCTTTGACTTTGTAATTGGAGTCAATGGGGAAAATGGAATTCAGCTAAGGAAAATTAACTTAGACGCTCTTGAAAGCTAGGGATAAGGTGCTTTTAGTTACCAAGCATGTACACACCTTGGAAATCGATTACTGATGTGGCACGAGCTACAGAAATGCTCTTCAACTCTGCTTGCTCCCCACCTCAGCTCATCGTCATCAGGAGGCAGTTTTCCTCTATTTATCGTCTCGCCACCACATTTACTGCAGAGAAGGTGATTTACCCACTGAAAAAACTCTCCTTTAAACCACTGTAGAAGTTCCACCAGAAGAATATCCTCTTCATTTATATTAGCACCTGGAAAGTTAAAACCAAATTAATTCATTAAGAAGGCTACCAAAAATTATTGCTTCTTCAAAATCTGAATTGTTATAATCAATAAGTATGTTTTAAGTGCCTACTATGTGCCAAGTGTCATACACAATTTGGCCTAAAACAAAGACGTAACACCAAGAGCAACAACATCTGATGTTCTATAGAACTTTAAATGGAACAAAGCTATTCATATCTACATTTATAGACATTATCCCATTGGATCCTCAAAACATACTGTGAGGTAGATATTTCAGATTAGATTATTTGTTTTAAAAACAAGAAATGGAGATTCAGAGCAGTGAAGGGATTTCCTCATGACTGCACAGCTAGTAAATGCCAGAGGCAGGATTCAAATTCATGTCCTGACTTTTACATGGGCCTTTTCTTCTTCTAACAGTTGCTTATTTATACAAATTGAATGACTACATAACTAATAAAACCAATAGATAAATTCAATAATAGAATTATAGTTACTGTTACCTATACCTTTCAATTATTTTGCACACTAAACAACAGTCACTTTTTTAACTTAACATGCACCAGTATGTTGTACAGTAGTCTACTGAGAGAACCCGCTATTCTAAGAATCACCTTAACCAAGGAAGTGGGAACGGAGAAAAACAAATCTCTCCAAGTGATTTTATTTTCACTGTTGTCTCTTTTAATCTGAAAACAAATTCATAAGTATGACTTTTAATAGCACTTGAACAGCATGGTTTATTTGATATATCTGTATATAGACATAGCATATGGAAGTATAACAACTGTCATAATCTGTGTAAAGGTGATATTACCTTTTCATATGTGTGAGTGTCTATCATGAGACATTGTTAACCTTTTGGGGGATCATGGGCCCTTCTGAATGCCTGGTGGGGGCTATGGATCCTTTTCTAGAATGTTTTAAATGCATAAAATACAATACATGGGATCACAAAGAAATCCAGTTATATTGAAGTAGCAGAATATTCTTATAAGCCAAGTTTACGAACCTCTAGGTTAATAATCCCTACATATGGATCCATATGTATATGTGTGTAGTTGTGTGCACATGCACATGTATACTGATATATAGATATGTGCCTGTGTGTGCCTGGAGACATATTCATGCATGTTTATGTGCATACACAGAGTTTTGTACTGAAGTGTGTCGGGGCAGCCAGGGAGCCCCCAGACACATGCCAGGCTCAGAATGAGGAAGCCTCCTCTTCCTGGATCCAAAGCCTGCCTCAGATGCTCCCTATTTGTGTGACCCTGGACAAGTCACTG
>JAJPUD010004975.1:0-24135 GCA_023553655.1 Myrmecobius fasciatus | reverse complement strand
GTGTGTGTGTGTGTGTGTGTGTGTGTGTGTGTGTGTGTGTGTGTGTGAGTGCACTTCCCAAAGTCAATCAAACCTCAGCCGTCTCTTTCTCGCCCCAGAAGGAGGAGTAACAAGCCTCAGGACAGAAGCTCCTGGCCTTGTCAGGCTCTGAGCCACTGCCAGGCCTTCCTAATGGGGATGCTCTCAAAGTCCTGGCCAGCAGGAGCCCGGGGAATACTGAATGTGTCAGCAAAAAGGTCACCGGGAACCTAACAGCCCGCAGTCTGAACTGAGGGCCGGCAATTCCAAGGAGCAGATCCCTGGCGGCGGCTAGGCAAATGAAGGAAAGAACTGGAAGATTCTTCTACAAAAACCATCCACCGGGCAGCCGAGGCAGGCTACTTATGCAGAAGGCCACCAAAAATACATATGCAATCAGATACGTAAAGTCAAAGTTTTAAACAATCTAAAGGATTCACCATCATTTCTAATTCTTTTTTTTAATCATTCCTTGTTTAGAACGGGGCTTCTTAAACTTGTTCCCACCCAAGAAATTTTTACATGACCCTGGGTATATGGGAGGTTTACAAATCAAACATTTACTGATAATAAACCTTAATTTCGTTGATTTAGGTTTAAGAAGCTGAGGTTTGGAAGGTTGGTTCTTTTTAATAAGACAATCCACAAGCATCGATTCAGTATCTCCTGGGTACCAGACTGGGCTAGGCTCAGGGGACATAGACAAAAAGAAACTCCCTTAACCCTAGAGAAGCTTACATTCTATCAGAGGAGACAATAAAGATTTCTGAACTTGTAACAATAAACAGGAGGGAGTTTTGGGGATGGGGCATTAGCAGCTGTCAGGATCAGGAAAATGGCCCTCAAGCTTGGGCTCCCCTTAAGTATATAATCTGCTTCTTCCCTCCTTTTTTTCTGATCAGCATCATATTTAACATGAAAGCCGTATTTCCACTAAAAACCTACTGTGGAATATGGTGTAAGCTGTTGGTCTAAGCCTAATTTCTGCCGGGCTGCTTTCCAGATTTCCCAGCAGTTTTTGGTCAAACGGGGAGTCCTTTCCTAAACAATTTGGGTTTTCAGGCTTCTGCTGTTTCTGATTCTCCCTTGTCTAGTGTGTTCCACTGATTGACCTCGCTTTTTTTAACCAGCACCAGATGGTCGTGATGTCTGCTGCTTTATCATACAATTTAAATTCTGGAAGTGCTATTCTCCCATCCCCTCCCCCCTCTTCAATATTTCCCCACTTATTCTGGATCTTTTATTTTTCCAAACAAATTTTGTTTTTATTTTATCCAGCTCTGTTAAGTATCCCTTCGACTTGTATAGCATTAAAAGTGTAAATTAACTTTGGCAGCATCGTCACAGGCCAACCACAAGCACCAAATGCTCCTCCAGCTAATGAATGTGTTCCTTCTGTCTTTGTACTTGGTTCTACACAAATCTTCTGGGTACACTGGTAGGTCAATCCCCGATGCTTTGTGCATTTTGAAGTCTTCTGGAGGGGGATTTCCCTTCAAGGCCACCTCTTGGACTTTCTATATTTTGTAGAAATGCTGCTGATTTTTGAGGATTTAACTTGGAGCCTGAAATTCTGCCGAGACCATTAACTGGATTTTCCTAGAATTTCCCAAGTATATCATATTATCAACGAATAGGGATGGTTTTATATCTTTGCATCTTTAATTTCTTTATTAAATTTAATTTTCTTACTGCTGTTACCAGCATTTCTACAACCATGTCTAAAAACAGTAGGAAGAAAGAGCATCCTTTCTTTACTCTCTTATTTATTGGAAAAGGTAGGTGCATGGTGCCAGAGTGCAGACTCAGGAAGACTTCAAATCTTACCGCAGAATTACTACAATTACTAGTGAAACTGGGCCAGTCACTCAACATCTGTCAGCATCAGTTTTCTCAACTGCAAAATGGAAATAGGACCTCAGGAGTGTTGAGAGATCAAAATGAGATATCTGTAAAACACTTAGATAGCACAGGACTGGAACAAAGTAGGCACTTAATAAATACTGGTTTCCTTCCCTCCTTCCTTCTGTTTCCCCATCAAACATGATACTTGTTTTTGTTTTCTTACATGCTTTTATGATATTTAAAAAAAGAATCCTTTATATCTATATTCTGTAGGGATTTTGGCATAAATGAGTGCTGTACTTTGTCAACAGTTTTATATTCATTTATTGAGATGATCATATGACTTTGGATGTTTCTGTTTTTAATACTAATTAGATGAGTTATTTTCCTAATGCTACATCATCCTCGCACTGCTGGTAAAAATTCTGCTTGGTCATAATGAATGACATTGGACAAATGGCTGTAATGGACAAAATTTTATTTGAAATATTTGAACTCATATTCATTAATGATATTTTTCTATATTTTATTCTTCCTTAATTTAGGTATTAGAACTATACTTGTCTCATAAAAAGGATTCTGGTAAGGTATGAATAATTTCTGTAGGATGAGAAGTAATTGTTCTTTAAAAGTTTGGTAAATAAAAAATAAAAAAATAAAAAAAAACAAACATTACATTACATATGGACATATTATGATATTTATCCTTGTTTTGCACAAACAAATCAACATGTTTTATGTTCTGTGATATAAGGTTTTTTCCATCTCTGAAACTCTTTGTTCTAGTTATTTCTGGGTTTCTAATTTTATTGTATGTATATAAAAATACAATTTGTATATAAAAAAAGAGTGGCAAAATTTTCCAGTAAATTCATTAAGACTAAGAATTTTTTGTCCGTTGGCAATTCCTTTATAGCTAGTTCTATTTTCTTTTTGATATTAAGTGATTTGGTCTTGGGTTAGTTTGGATATTTTCCATTTCTAACAGTATTTATTTATTTTGTATTCTCATAACTGCACAATAGATTCTAATATAATTTCTATTTCTTCTTGTTTTGTTTTGATTTCACTTTGCTCATTTGTTATTTGTTGTTCTCATTTTCTGTCTTCTTTTTAGTCAGATTTCCTAAAGGTTTAACAATTATTCTAGTTTACAGTTTATCTACTTCTCCTCTAATTTTTAAAAATATCTCCTCTTCTGTTTTTATTTTAGATTTGTATATCTGTTGGTTTTCTCACTTTTAACATGCACATTCGGGTCATTTTTGTAGGAATATTTGCTTCAACTTCATCCCAGAAATTCTGATGTCTTGTTCCATTGTTATCATTTTTTTCACATTTTTCCTCCCCACCCCCCATGATTTGTTCTTCGAACAGCTCATTATTTAGGTTTTCATTATTAAAGTCTCCATCTGGGTCTCTGTTTTTTGTTTGTGGTCCCCAGACTGATTACTATTTTTATTGCATTACGATCCAAAAGAATGTATTTACTATTTCTGTCTTTTTACATGTTTACAAGAATATGTCAGTGCTAGCCTAATACATGGCCAATTTGTATTCAAGTTCCAAGTGATTTTGAGAAATATGTATGTTCTTTAGTAGTTCCATTTAGAAGATGCCATAAATCTTTTAGCTCTAGTTTCTAACAGCAATTCTATTAAATCTGTTCAGTTTTATCTTTTGCCTTTTGTTTATCTTTCTGTTAAACTTACTAAAAACTGAGAGGGCATTAAAATCTGTCACTTTTGTATTACTGTCTGTTATCTTCTTGTAACTCATACAATGCTTTTTTAAAAAAATTAATTTAGATCCTAAGGCACTTGGAGAACATAAGTTTAGTAATGACACTGGTTTGTTATTTATGTTTATTTTCAGCATAAAGCAGTTTCCTTTTTTATCTCTTTTAGGCTTCAAATGTTCGTTTTTGCTTTGTCTGTCAGCATGATTCCAACTCCTGCCTCTTTGGATTCACCTGATACAAGGTAAATTTTTTCCAATCTCTCATTTTTATCCTGCATATGTCTGATTTTTAATGTTTTTTTTTTTGTTTTTTTTTTTTTGCTTTTTGCTGAGACAATTGGGGTTAAGTGACTTGCCCAGGGTCACACAGCTAGGGAATGTTAAGTGTCTGAGACCACATTTGAACTCAGGTCCTCCTGACTTCAGGGCTGGTGCTGTAACCACTGAGCCACCTAGCTGCCCCTTTTTAATGTTTTTTTAAACTTTATTTTTAACATGTTTCTTGCAAGCAACAGATTGTGGAGTTTTGTTTTCTTATTTAATCTCATTCTTTTTCATTTTATTGAATTGTTAAATCACTCACATTTATAATTATTAAATTTAAATTATTATTTTCCTCCATTTCTCTCTAATACTCCTTCCCCCCCCCCAATTAGGCTTTCTTACCTATTCTCTGTATTTAGTTTTTAGGGTTTTGGTTTTTTTTTAGTTATTTTAAGGCAACTATATTCACACCAGCTCTATATCCCTCACCCTTAGAGTCCTTACTTGGTTTGTTATTCCGTTTTCTAATTTGGAAGTTTTGCTTATTAGTTAGTCCCTTTTTATTTCTTGCTTTTTCTAGTTATTTAATTATTTTCCCCCCTTCACAGTTAAGTAATAAAATAGAATTCCCATTCTTTTCCTCCTTCAGTTTGTTTTTAATTTGTTAATTTTTTAAAATTTATTTTTTAGGTCTTTTTCTTAAAAGGATTTTTTAAAAAACTTCATTCTCTTCATTGTTTATCTTCCCTGTCTTTTCTATGCTACTAGTCTTTGCTCAGAAACTTTCACTTCTTTATTCTCTGCATTCTTCATGGAATTGAGGCTTCTGAGGTACCTAATTAAGGTTCCCTTTTCTAAAGATTTCATTATTGCTTTATGGGTTTTGTTCTTAGTTCCCTTTTTTCAGTTGTGCTTCACTCTTAAAAATATTGTTTCCTCCAAGTAAGAGAGGAGATATTGTTCCATCATAGGCATTTTCCTATATCCCTGATTACTGACCTTTGTCCTTCCCTTGGTCATCTCATCAGTCCCCAACCCAATTTGTCTCCAAATCTCTTGACGGATGTCATTGTCTGAATGTCAGCTGGAACTCTCCTTCTCCTGAGGCAAGATGAGTGGTTTTTCTAAGAACCAAATTCCTACCAGTCCCTATCTCCCCTTACAGAATCCATTCCAACTCAGCATTTTTAAAAATGTAATTGTCACAAGTACCCAAGGAACAAGGGCTAACAGAAGATAATCATTCTGGCTATAAAAGTGTATGAATGACAAAGAGAGATCAAGATGTATTTTTATTTCTGAAATCAGAATTTGGTTGAACAATAAAATGGTGTTTTTGTTTTTTCATTAAATGCATAGAGGCCTGTGGTTAGCATAACCCAAAATCAATACCACAATGTTAACTTCCAAGATATCTGAAATAAAGATGGAGGGTTATCTAAAAATTAATTCAATAGACAGTCTCTAAACCAGAATAATAACAATACATTAGTCCAGGTAAACAGACCCATACTTTTAAAAAGTAATGTGAATTTCTTTAAAATTGAAATTTAACAAGGGTAAACTGTTAAGAAATATGTAGGAGTGAAGTAGCAAATCTTAAGAGGAGAATTGTTTTTAATGAGAACATAATTAGGAAATTAAAAAGCCAAGAGATTCTTAACTCTGCAGCCTAATTTTCCTCAATTTTAATGATACAGGTCTGATTAACTTTCATAAATAGGAGTAATTAGGGCTATTGTTTTTTCCACTGGTAAAGAGGAGATGTAAAAAACAGATAACTATATCAAAAGACAAGTGAATGTAATGAAATACTATTGTGCTGTGAGAATCACAAAAGATAAAGTTTCAGAGAAACCTGGAGGACCTATAAGAACTGATGCAGAATCAAATAAGCAAAATTAGAATAAATTATAGGGCAACAACATTATAACACAAACTACTTTGAAAAACTTCAGAATATTATCAACAGAGTGAAAAACCATGATGTCGGAGAAGTAATGAAGAAAAATGCTACCCACCTTCTCCTAAAAAGGCTAATAGGCTCACTGTAAAAAATGGGATATATGTAGTTTGAAGTCAGGGCTAACATGGGGATTTGTTTTGCTCAACTATACATATTTGGCATAAAGTTTCATTTTTTTTTTCTTCCCCAAAGGAAGGTAGGAAGGAAAAAAGATAAGCTTATATTAAATGAAAAAAAAAAATTCTAAAAACAACCACTAGACAGCAACAAAGGGATAAAGGACTTATAGATAAAGGCCTTCTTTGGACCTACCAGCTAATATGTTTGTTCTTCTGTCTCTCAAGTAGTTCAGAGCCTTCTCAGCAAAGATAAAGCATAAAGGCCATATTCTGTGACCCTGATGGGGAAGGAAAGGCTGGTGGTTCTGAAATTACTCACTCTGAAAGAGATTTAATAACTTAACAATGTCTCCTATGGAGCTGCTAAAGACTAGTGAAAAACTATTTTTTGCTAAAGAAAGGACAAGGCTATGGCTTAAATTGACAAGAGACAGAATTATGTCACAAAGTAAGAAAAAATTTTGACTGTTAGGAATGAGCTAGCATGGAAGACTCCAACTCCCGGTGAGAAGTCTGTAAAAATAGATGGATCCTCACATGAACAGCAAGGACACTGGATGAGGCAAGGGATAGCATCAGATGATAGCACTGGTCTCTTTTCGACCCTCTAATTCCAAGTATATGTGTGTGTAGTTGTGGCTTATGGTGGCTAAAGTTCACAACTTGTAACATCCATCATCAGAAAAAGGCTACTTTATTCTGTAGGAGATCTAACAACTGCTAGGCCGGTCAAGAAGAATATGCTAAATTCCAACTTTTGAAAAATAGATGCTGACCTACTAAATAAATAAATCATTACGATGACAATAGCCAGATCAATAGAGATTCAACCTACAACTTTCTTGGAAGGGACTATCCATCCATCGACTGATTTTAGGCTAAGGACTAATGTATATTGCTGATCTATGTTAACAGGCACATATGTAAATCAATGAACCCCAATCTCTGATTATAAAGGCCTCCTGATTATCAAAACTTTGCAACTGCACATGTTTAACCTATATTGGATTACTGGTTCTCTAAGGGAGGGGGGGAAGATGGGAAGGGAGAAAAATTTGGAACACAAGGTTTTGCAAAAGTTAATATTAAAAACTATTTAGCATGTATTTTGAAAAATAAAAAGCTATTATCATATATAAAAAATTCAGATTCCTAAGAATACTATCAGTATTCGTGAGAAACGATAAGATAAAAAGTCATTATGGATTCAGTAATACTTTTAAATAAACTTATATTTTATTAATCAAAATGGCATCTAACAGAAACCTGTGTGAAATATTTTATTTATTCTGTCTATACCAAGTGATGGCTTATTTAGTACAATCCCTTTTTCAGCTCCACAGTGATAGGAATTACCACTTTAAATAAAAAACGAAGCAGGATATGGGGGCAGTCATAAATAACTTAGCATCTCATCATTATGATAAAACACCAATATAAAGGTAAGAAAGTGTCAAGAAAGAGAACATTTATCATAATCCATCCATAATTAAATCTGACAGCCACACAGTGATTTTAAAGGCAACTATGAAGTATTTCCTATGTGGGGCTAAACTCGAGAACTGATTTTTAAATGACCTCTCTTAAAAGACTTGTCAATGTTACAGGATTTAAACTTTTTTTTAAAGTGCAATTTCAAACCCAGAATTACCGTTTGGGCAGCTGTTGCCTGGAGCTGGCTGTTCACTGGGCACTGGGTTAACGCGGCAGGACTGGGAAGCTGGGATGTCGTGGACTGGCCATCACTCGAGGGCCTTGGAGACGGATCTGCTTTGTGGGCCTTATTTGAGTCATTCAATCTGCTACTTCTCTCTATGGCAATTAGATCACGGATTTTTTGGAGCTGTTCGACAGAGGCTTTCTTAGGAAACACAAGATGGGTCTCTCCCTGAAATCACAACAAGACAGGAATTCATCCTTTGCATTCTCTATTTGTTACTATTTATTAGAATACAAGATGGAAGAATATGCTGCTTTAATTCCACAAACATGGATAAAATGCCTACTGTGTATAATAATAACTATCACATATGGCGCTTACTATGTGCTAGGTACTGTGCTAAGCACTTTGCATTTGATACAATAACCTGGGAGGTAGATACTATTATGATTCCCTCTTTACAGCTGAGGAAACTGAGGCAGACAGAGATGAGGTAACTGGACCAGAGTCACACAGCACAAGTGTCTGGGGCAGGATGTGAACTCACGTTTTCTGACTCCAGGTCAGTGTTCTGTGTACTATGGCACCCCAGACCTGCTTCTATGTGCCAATTAGAAGTACCAACCAACCAGAAGTAGCTCACAAGGACCATGGTCTAAGTTTGTCCTAAACATACACAATCAGAACCAAGCAGAATATTTTCAGTTTATTAACTTTTGGACTACTTTATTCAGGTAAACTGTTTTTTAAAAACAGCAAGGCTTTTGTACCCAATCCCCTCTCCTTTGGAAAAAAACAAAGGCACCAAGTCCTAGTTTTTCCCAAACAATACAAAAGGGAATCAGGTGATAGAGCAGACAGAACAATGGGCTTCGAGTTCAGCCACCTTAGGTACAAATCCCCTGTCCCTGACTTCCTGTAGTCCTTTCCATCTTTAAATTTATGCTGAGATGATCAAATTGAAACTGATAATAGAGTTGGCAGGGAATCAGGAAGGGTCAAGGGCACATACTTTTCTAGAAGATCATTTTCAAAGCTAAAAAAAAAAAAATTATATACAGTATTCTATTTAACCTAGGAGATTCAGGCCAGTAAAACTAGAGCTAATATACATAAGGCATTTTTTAAGCCTAAAAGCTAAATTAATCTACCAATTCATAGAATGATTATAGTGGGGAAGCACCCATCTCCACACGTCTGGCAAGACAGTCCATACCTTAATGGACAAGACAAGCTTGAAAAGGACATAATTGAGAATTTCCTGCAAAAATACTTACTTCTTCAAACCCCATTTCAAACAAGCATTCAACTGCTCCTCTGACAGGCAAGAGTCTAGTAGAAAAGGCTGCATTTCCAATCCGGATGGATCTGTACTTTTCATCATGAGGGTTTCTGAGAAAAAATAAACAAAAATTTCACTTCTAATTCTTCTCTTAATTTTACACAATGCCTTATACTTTTTGACATCTTTTGGTCTCTAATATCTAAGCATATTCCAGCATAAACTAAGTAAGACAGACATTTCTATCCAAGTCTACACAACTCATTTCTAAAGATGACCTATAACCTGGTGTCCGGGAAGGTTAGTAGGGATTCCATCAGTCATGCACTGGGTTGGTTCTGAAATAAATACTAGCTTCCAGATTGGAGAAAGGAACACGATGGGCAAATGTGTAGAAGCACAGTATGACAGTCAGTGCACAGAACTGTCGTAACTAACTATAAATGTTTAGAGGGTGTTTTAGGAGCTACCCAAAAAAGGATTTAACATGAGTTTGTTGTGCAGGAATGGCAGACTCAGGTAAGACCGTATCACGCTACAAGATTGATGACTTCCTTTTCTAAGTTCGGATGATGACATTATTTTTATCTTAGTCGTTTCAGGTGTCCCCTGCCTGCCCAACCCCAATGAACATAGGGAATATCGCCTTGGAATCAAATAACCCAGGGAAGCAAAACCAATGGAGCCATTACATCTCTGATGATAAAGTACCCACAGCTACAAATGAATTACATACGATAGTAAAGTACCCACAGCTACATGTGAATTACATGGGATAGTAAAGCACCCACAACTACACATGAATTACATAGGATAGTAAAGCACCCAAAACTACAAATGAACTACATGAGATAGTAAAATATCCACAACTACAAATGAATTACATATGATAGTAAAGCACCCACAGCTACAAATGAATTATATGGGATAATAAAGCTTCCACCACTACAAATGAACATCCACAACCACAAATGAATTACATATGGAAGGCAATGTATTACAGGAGAAAGAAAGGTTTGGATTGGAACAAGAAGTCAATTCCTTAATCTCGCTGCCTCCATTTTTCACTTGTAAAGTCAGTGTTAGTAACACTTGCTCAGCCACCTCACAGAACCATATAAATGTGTTACAAACTTCTTCAAAACCTGATCAGTGAGAGTTTTCCTTTTTCTCCAGTGAGTTCCTTTTTCTTTAAACTTCCTGGACAACTCATCTGCCTGGCATTTTTGCAGCTCTTCCTTTCTCCTCTCTACCCCTACCCCTCCTTCTGTAATCTCCTGTACTGATCAGCCGCCCAAACCTTCTTCTCTACAATCTTGGGGCATAAGACCAAAGTCTTTGGCAAACAAGTAGATGATACCTTTCTTTTTGAATTCTTGCTCAGGGATCAGAGAAAATTTGACTTTGACAGCATCTGACAGGAGAGCTTTATTTTGTCCTAATTTTATTCCCTACAACCTCTTAAAAACATTTTTAGAAGGTTCGTCCTTTAATTCATTAAGTTCTACGAACTTGTTTATTTGTAAATAACAGTAATTTTTAAAAGTCTGACAGTTGCTTTAAGATTTGCAAAGTTCTTCATACATATTATTTTATTTAATCTCACAATACCACTGTGAGGGCCATTTAACAGATGAAGAAACTGAGTTCAAACATAAAGTGATTTGCCTGTGGCCATGCAGCATTCAAGAGCCAAAGGAAGGATATAGACCCAGGGATTTCTGACTCCAAGTCTAACACTTAATCAAGTAGCTCTCTAGGGCAACTTTCCCTGTTTTTCTTTCTTGTTGTCAGACTATCTTCCATCACACCATACTTAATTCAAACAGATGGTCATTTCGGGAGTATCTGTGACACAAAGATGGCAAAGGGCAGCCCTTGTCCTAGGAGAGTTTACAGCCTAATGGGAGTGGGGCAGTGTGTGCCAAGGGGCAGCTTGATGGTGCAGTGATCAGAGTACCAACCCTGAAGTCAGGAGAAACTGAGTTCAAATCTGGTCTCAGACACTTAACACTTCCTAGCTGTGTGATCCTGGACAAGTCACTTAACCCCACTTAACCTCAAAAATAACAACAAAACAAAAACAAAAAAACAAAAAACAGATACCAAGCAAAGAATGGTAAGGGCAAAGGACAGTATTTGGAGAAAATAGGGGTCAAGAAAAATCCCTTTCTGCTAGGAGGTTCAGGCTAGGTCGTTCAATTCAACCACTTGAAGGACAAGAAAGCTCTTTTCATAGCAAGAATAAAAGAGAGCAGACGCTGGGCCCTCCTCTCCTCAGGGCTTTCACCTCTGGCCTGGACTACCAGACCTTGTTTCTCCTCCTCCATCCCCCATTCACTGGCCAAGTCATCTTCCCAAGGAACAGGTCTAAGTCACTCCGGCTCAGATGATGTTCATTTGCTCCCTGTGGTCTTCATTTCATTTCAATCTTGATAACCAATTTCTTCTTTTTGGTCAGAATAAAGTAGAGAGTATCAGTTCCCCTCACTGATTCTGAAGAATAAATTATTATCTTTACAAGAAACCATACATTTATTAGCTCTTGTGCTTTAGGCCCAAACTTCAAGAAGGATGAAGCCTCCCACCACTACTATAGCATGCTTCTATTTCAGGCTTGGAATGTTTCCTAAGCTCCTTTATTCCCTACTTTTATCTAGATGGTCCATAATATACTCCCTGAACATGATTTTCATTTCCTCCCCTGTGGGTTTTTCATCTAAAAATTTCAGTGTCACTCCTTATCTTTCTGGATTTCCTCAAATAAATTTATCTTAACAAAGCCTTTCTGCTCTGCCTCTTGGGATCTATTCTGCTTCTACTGAAGTCTACCTTTCCAGACTCATATTTTTGACATGAATTTCCATCCCATCAAATCTTAGATGAAATTTATTAGGTGAAACTTGCCTCCCTGAATCAGGATCTCTTGCACACCTTGTCTGGCACCCCTTGTATAAATACCCAGGACCACAGATTTATGTGTTGTCCTTTCTTGAACACAATGTCCAATTACTAGGTCCCTCTATGGCCATTCTTCTTTCTATTCTGTAGCTACTTTCTTAGCTAGTTTCTTAGCTCTGGCCAAGCAGGTTTCTATTTTTTCTGGTTTTGCAGTTGAGAACCTATTTGATTTGTAACATTAAATACTAATCAAATATATATTTCAACATTCTTGCAGGGGAGTGCTCTACCTCTAAACCTAAGTCCATCCTTCTTTTAACTCCCAGTGCAGAAACCAAAATTCTGTTCATCTTCTTAATCAGAGTTAACTCCCCAAATCTGAAGTTCTTGCCTACAAAAAGCAGGCAGGAAACTACCACCAACACACTGAAGCTTTCTGTTCCTTGACAGGATTTCAACTTCCCTAATAGTCTTTTCTAGGTTCCTTCTGAAAGTGTCATCCCTGCCACAGATCAGCCAAAGTGAGTAGCAGTCAACAGTCTCTGGAGGCTCAAGGAGCTTGCCTTCTACCTGGGAGCACAGCACTACACAAGTATAGGAGAGAAGAAAGAAGGGGCGCTAACACCCAGAAGGAGCAGAGAAAATTTCCTGGAAGACATGGTAGCACCTAGAGTTGAAGCAATTCTTAAGGTTATATAATAATATGTAAGTATATATTACATAACATATACCTATATATTACTTATATAACGATTATAACATCTAATATGATGTATATATTTTAGTAATATATAACTGCATATAATATATTATATATAATATTTTAGTAATACATAACTGCATATATTATCATATATATCATAACATATATATTTTAGTAATATATAACTACATATAACATATTATATATACTATTTTAGTAATATATAACTACATATAACATATTATATATAATATTTTAGTAATATATAACTATAGTAACTCCCTGGCCGAGATCAATAATAAATAAATAAAATGAATAAAAGGGCCCTGGCTAATGACTTATCCCTCACTTCCCACCTTTCAAGTTCTCTGGCAGGTAAACTCCTTACTGTATAATCCAAACTAGTCTTTATTTATTGAGCACTCACTGTGGGCCAGGAATTGGGACAGATCTGTCCTGATGGAGTCTACCTTTTAAGGGGAGGAGAATACATAAAGAGGAACCAGAAAGCCAAGGAAGAAAGGGGCAGTTTGGGAATGGCTGAGTGTGAGTGGGGCGATGGCTCCGGATCACCCAGAGCCATGGGGCGCCAGCTGGGCCTTGGCCCTTGGCCACCACGAGCCATGCCAAGGCAAAGAAGTTGGGCTTGGCTCAGGCAGTCTTGCCTCCTGAGCCCTGCTGTGGCTGAACAGCTCCTTCTGCTAGCCTAGCCACTGAGGGGACCAGAGTGCTGGCTCTTTCCCATTTCTAACCAGACATACAAGCCCAACCTGTATTCAACCTATATCCATAGTTTCATTCTGGAAAAAATAAATGGGATTTTAAAATGGGTGATCTAGAGCGCTGCCTGCCATCCCTTTGCCACCTTCCTCCCTCACTTTCTTACAATATAACTGTTATTCAGCATTCCACTGTAATTACTCTTTGATTATCATGACCTTCTTGGACAAATTCAAAGCTTTTTCCAGTTCACTGAGGAACTAAGATGCATTCATTCATCTGGCCACATTGATTAGGTCCTTACTATGTACAAATCCAAAGCAGAAAACCACTGAGAGATGGAGGATTCTAGGACAGGACCAGGGTCTTAAAGGAAGTTAAAAGGACCCCCTCCCAGAAGCCAACTAGTTCAAGTACAAAGGGCAACCAGCTGAAAGGCACATACCAGTTACCCACAAGGCTGCCTTGAGCTGAGTCACATGTAACAGGGAAACAACAAAATAAACAAAACTGTGATGGAACACAGATCTTGCTAACAGGTGGCTTTCTAACCACAAGTCCCTGCAGGGACCCCTTTCTAGGTTTGCACCTGTTTCTATTTCAGTTTGACAGCACTAACATACAGACAGGAGGAAGGACTTGGAATTGGAAGAGCTGGGAAACTCTGGACAGACCCCTCACCCTCTCTGCTCTTCAGTATCCTCCTCTGTGAGATGAGGAAGAGAGGGTCCATTCCAGCTCTAACTCTGATCTCTAAACTCATAACAAAAAATGGGGCCCAGAGACATTGGGATTTGTCCAGCATCACACGAGTGCTGTCTAACATCTGAAAATTCAAACCCAATTTCTCTGCTTCCAAATCTTGTGGGTTTTCCACTATCTCCATCATTAGTCATAATGCCCCATATTATCTATTTTGATCCCTACCTAAGGCTCTAACTCCTATCACCGCTTAACTTCGGGTTGTGATTCTCAGAATTAGACCACAGAAACTGTCCCAGATCACCCAGCTGTCCCCGGAGACCCAGAGGGAATGAGAATATCCTCCAGGAGGACCTCCTGAGGCAGCCCAATCCCCGTGTGAGCTACTGTGGCCCTCATCAAGCCCAAGGGGCCTGTTTGTCACTGCTCCCTAGGGTTAAACAGAACAAAGCCAAATTCCCCTTCCACGTTTTCCACCTTTCTATCAAACGCTCAAAAACTGCTGTCCCCTGCTCCTAAATCTTCCCCCTTTTTTCCTCTATGGTGTCCCCTGCTCCTAAATCTTCCCCCTTTTTTCCTCCTATGGTGTCCCCTGCTTCTAAATCTTCCCTTTTTTTCCTCTATGATGTCCCCTGCTCCTAAATCTTCACCCCTTTTCCTCCTATGGCAGGAGCTCAATTTTCCAGTCTCCACACTTCAGCGATCACCGACAGTGGTGACAATCACGTGTTAGGCCGAAAAGCCTGGTGACTTGAAATCCTCAAGGCCAGCTACCTCATTTCTTACTATCTCCATACTGATCTGGGTATTAACTTATTGTTCCATTCTCTCTAGTCCAAGTGTCATTCTCTTTGGCAGAGAAAACAGCACAGTGAACTTTGCCTTTTTTTGGTCCCATACCCAATGCCTTCTTTGAGCCTCTTTTCTTCAATAAAGATTTTAAAGCCCCTTCCTTCCGGTTGTCCGTGGCCATCTCGATCAATTCATTTTGAGTTTCTGCCCCCCACTTCTCCGCCAGGGCTTTGTATTCATGCTTGATCATCCAACCTGGTTTCCATCTTCTGTCCTGCCTTTTAAAAATGTCAGCTGCTCAGTGAGTTACCTGTGCATCAATGACCAGTCTCCCTAGAGAGCTTTCTCTATTCTTCCTCACTGGAATTATTAATGTTTTTAGTACTGCATTCATAAGCGCTTCTCCTAAGTAACTTTAGGTCATGGCATCCTACCTGTTTTTCCTGAACTCTGAAAAATGCCCCCCCAAATGTAGGCTGCCTGTCAAATGCTCCCTGGCTTTGCTCCTGCTGTCCATCACAGCTGCTAAGATGCAGCAGCAGTCACCCCCTCCCATGCAAGGTTCTCACCACTTCCATCCAGCAATCAATTTCTTGGGTCCTATTCTCCAACTGTTCTTGCTCCTTTTTCTTAAATCTTGGCAGAATCATTGAAGAACAGGATCCAGGACAGAAATGATTGGTTGGAGAGGTCAGGAAGAAAACCCTGGGAAGGCAGCAGCAATACATCCGCTCTCTTAAGGAGAGCTCACTCATGTTCAGTTTCTTCAAGTCTGACAAAGAGAAAGGTCCCATGTATTTGAAATATTTATAGCATCAAAGTGAGCTGGAAAGAAAAATGGGTCCCCACTGATTAGGAAAGGCTTAACAAATTGTGGTGTCTTAATGGGATGAAAAGCTACTGGCCTATAGAAAATGATAAATAAGAACTTGGAAAGAGCTGTATAAAATGATGAACAATAGAGAAAGCAGTAATTTGTGACCTCTTTTCATCCAAAAAATCTTTATATAATCCCAGGTATATAGGCATATAAAATAGGTGCATACATCACACACTTTCTGATAATAAATCATAATTACACAACTCCCACATTAGTTACATGACCCTATGTGAGGTCACAACCTACAGTTTAAGAAGCTTTGGTTTAGATTATGAATATAATATTAAAAAGGAAAATGCTTGAATGAATAACATTAAAAGGAAAAAAATTCAAAATTATGAACAATGTAGTGATCAAATCATTTTAAAGCAGTGTTGTGAAACTCAAATAGGAAAAGGATCTGTTGCCATATTTACTTAGAAAACCACAAAGTAACATTACCTATGTTTTATTGTTTTTATTTTTTTGTTAAACATTCTTCATTAGATTTTCATTTGGTTCAGGCAGGGCAGAGAGCTTGATACCTCTGCTTAACAGAACTGACAGTGAAGAATGCCTCTCATTTGTTCACAGATCCCATGGACTGAGGCTGCAGAGGCCTTTTCCAGGCATGGATTAATAGGATAAAGTTGTTCAGTTTTATTGTACTTGCTATTCGTGGGAGTGAATCACTGGAAGTGACACTGATGTCAAAAAAAAAAAAAAAAAATCAACAAGACACTTTAAAATAAATGTACATGTAATCCATCATACCATTCTTTCTCCCCCCTTGTTACTGTCATCTGACCCGGATCCCAACTTTCTCAGTGGTTTTAATGTCCGTCTCACGGTCTCCCTCCATCACCCCTCTGTTCTTGGGAGTGCCAGTAAGCAGGGAATAGGAGGCAGGTGGAGAGGAGAATCAAAGAGAAGCTTGGCTGGAATTCTGGCTTTCCCACCTCCTTCCCATGGGGCCATGGGCTAATTGCTTCTTTCTCTGGATTCCAGCTTCCTTCTCTGTAGGAAGGATTTGGACCAGAGGCCCCCAAGGCACCTTGCAACTCTTAATCTATGCTCCTCTACTGACTAGCATCCTAACCACACGATTCTTTAACTTATACATAAATAACAAAAAATAAACCCTATGAATTTTATTTTTATTGTTAATTTATTCATAATAAATTTAATGAAAAATTAATTACAAATAATTTAACAAAGATAAACATTTCAAACTACAAGGAAACGTCTTGTTTAAGAAACAGTGTGCTACAGATGGCTTGTTTTTAAAAAGTACATGTATACGTCAGAGTAGGTAAGTGGACAGAGTGCAGGTCCTGGAAGCCTCATCTTCCTGAGCTGAAATCTGTTCTAGCCAGGACCCCGAGCAAGTCCCTCACCCTGTCTGCCTCAGCTTCCGGGCCTACAAAACGAGCCGGAGAAGGCAGCAGCCGACCAGGCCGGTATCTTTGCCAAGAAAACCCCAAAGGGGGCCAGAGAGTCGGCTATGACTGAAAGGACAGACCAACAATGAAGAGCATACACCTGTTAAATATAACGTTGTTTTTGTCTCTGGAAACCCAGTTTCAGGGTTCCCAGAATCACCACCTCCGCGCCATCTCCACTCCCTCCAGTCAGCTGCCAAGGCCTGGGATTTCGCCTTCTTGAACACTTCCCTTTCTCGCCTCTGGTTCTAACAGCTCGGGTCTGGATCACCTGGCAGCCTCCACCCCAGTAAGATTCGTCTTCCATCCAACTGCCCCCCACCCAGCACGCCATCCTCCCTTCCAAATCCCAGCGTCTCCCCATCCCTTGGAGACCATTCCCTCTATGTGGCGGCGGAAGCCCTCTCTGGAGCGTCCAGTCTTCTCCCAGCGGAGCCCCCTGACCTCCAGCACTGCCCCTGGCTCGGCGACACCGGCCCCTGGCGCCCTTCATCTCCTGCTGGGCTGTGACTGCCTGAAAGTCTCCTCCTCTTCATCTCTGGCTCCTGGCTTCCTTCAAGTCCCAGATAAAATCCCATCTTCGCCAGACGCCTTTCCCGACAACTTAACACCAGTGCCTTCCGAGTTATCCTTATCATCCTGGTTTGTACACAGCTGCTCAAGTTCTCTCTCCTAAACCTTGAGCCCCGTGACAGGAAGGATCTTTGTATCCCTAAGATACAAATCTTTACAATTCTTAAAAAGCAAAACAACAAAGTTCCCTTGACTTCTAACCATCTCGTCTCTCTTCTCCCAAACATCATGGAAGTCATCTCAAACTAATTCCTTACTGCCTTGCAATAGGTCTTCTTCTGCCTCCACTGACATGTTCATCCAAAGGCCAGCCCTTAACCCACCAGCCACTCTGGCTTCCTGATTTCTCTGCAGCATCCAGCACACTGACTCCCATCTCCCTCAGATATTCTCTTGGGCCATTCTTTCCAGAACTCCGCATTATTCTGGCTCTGGGGATCCTCCTTTAGCTGGTGATCCTCTTTCCCACCTCCTCCCAGAGCTATCTCTGGAGCTCTGAGTTGGGCTCCTTTTCTCTCCCTGCTCACTGAGGACTCCCAGATCCACAGTTCCAGGCCTGCCCTCTTTGCTGAGCTCCAGGTGCGGGGCAATGGAAAGAACAGTGGGCATTTGGGGTCAGGGGGGTGACTGCCCCCAGCAGTAAAGCTGTCCAGAAGGAGGGAGCTGGACGAGGCAAGAGTGCTTCCCTTCTCTCTACACTCCTGCTCTTAGGGACCTCATCATTGAGGACCAAAGGGACATCCCTCTGTCACAGTCGAGTTACAGCGTGTCCGACTGTGGCCGATCAGCCAACGTGGGCTCGGCCACAGGTCGGACACAAAGAGGCCCACGAACATTTAGGGGAGTCTCTAATTTTGTGCATTTTGTGTCTCCTTTGGGCTAACTCAATTCTGCTTACAGACCACAGCGCCTTCGCTGGATGGTCCTGTGCCAGGATCTCCCACATTATACTATCAATTTTAAAGTTCTTAAGAGACCTTTCCAAGGCAATCTTATTAACTTTGAATAAAAAAAATGCTATTTGCATCCAGGAAAAAAAACCAAAACAAAACAAAACAATGTAAATCAACACATACTATGTTTATTTGTTTTTTTCTGTAATTTTTCTCTCCCATGTTTTTCCCTCGTTTTGATTTTTCTCTCCCAACATGATTCATAAAGCAATGTGTTTCTTTTTAATTAAATTAAATTTAAAAAGAGAGACCTTGAGAGTGTCCTTCTATTGCTTTGTCTAACCACTTTGTAGGTGCTTGCCCTGTGTGAGTTCTCCATAAAATAATTTTTTGGCAAACATACATTTGGCATTTAAACAATATGGCCAGCTCAACAGAGTATGCACTGGAAATATCCAAAACTTTAAAATGTCCAAAACTGAAATCTACTTCCTCTCAAGCACAGCCTTTTTCAAACTTCCCCGTTTCTGCCAAAGGCAGACAAATTTTTTTTTCATTTCCAGGTTTGTAGCTTCTCTCCTGCCCCATTCACAGACAGCCAGGTGCCAGATCTTTGCGTTTCTCCCTCCATAGCCTTCTCATCACCTCAGCTTTGGCTTCTAACACACCTTCCTAGCTAGGTACTGCAATCCCCCACTGCGGACTGCCTCTTCCCAGTCCGGGGCATCCCAATGCCCAAGTCATTCTCCTACACTATCCGATCCAGGGGCACTCCACAAAATGCAAAGTCCTCGGTTTAGCTTTTAAAGCCCTTCCCCAGCAAGTCCCATGATTCCCCTTCTATCATTCATGGCCCACCCACACGGGCCACCTTTGCTCTTCCCACACAATGGCCCCCTCTTTCTTCCTGCTGTAGCTCAGGAACCTTTCCTGCTCCCTGCTCCCATGCGAGGGACTACTCCTATTTAACAACTTGATATTCCTTGACTGCCTGAATTCAGATTCCTCCAGCACCAACATAGACTCCCCCCGTTCAATTCAACAAGTATATAGTGTCTTAGGTGCAAGCTGCTTTCAAGAAAGAGCACGGCATGTACATGCAGAGATGATACAAGGTGAAAAGTGATGGGTGCAAAGAAATCCAGACCATTTGAGGAGGTGGAAAAGTCTCCTACTGAGAAATCAACAAAGGTCACACTGAGGAAGTGGTACCTGAGCAGAGAAGGCTTTTATACAGTTACTTAGGACTCTCCCTTCTTATCTGGAAGCGCTTGTTTTTGGAAGATTGGCGCTTGGTGGTACTAATTTTATAGTAACACTATACTACATACATATACATATATAT
This sequence comes from Myrmecobius fasciatus, assembly GCA_023553655.1. Classification (NCBI taxonomy): domain Eukaryota; kingdom Metazoa; phylum Chordata; class Mammalia; order Dasyuromorphia; family Myrmecobiidae; genus Myrmecobius; species Myrmecobius fasciatus. The sequence goes on along the minus strand of JAJPUD010004975.1, from coordinate 4,311 downwards.
GTATACACACACATACAAATATATACATACTATAGTATACTAATAGGTTGAAATGTACTCCTTTTCCAACTCCCCCATTCAGAATCTTGAGAACTTGACAGCTAAAAGCAAGGGAGAGGGAAAACGAAACTTCAGATTTTGAATTTGTGAAATTGAATACAGAGACACAAAGTTAGAGGAAGGAAGAGATTTAAGAAGTTCAATTTAAGGTGAGTTTGGGCCATGTTGGCGGGGCATCCAGGTGAAAAAAATGTTCTAGAACCAGAGAGGCAGGTCTGGAACTCAAAGGAATCAGGACAGAAAACCCAGTTAAACTGGAATCAGAGTTCAAAGGGCCTCGAATGCTGGACTAAAGAGTGTGCAGCGGGTCACTGGAAGTGCTTGGACGGGGAAATAAGATGATCAGAATTGTGTCTGTGTAAGATTATTGTAATAGCTACCCAGAGTATGAATAAAGAGACCTTAAGTACGAAGGCCCATCGGGCTATTACAATCACAAGTGGTGATGAGGGTCTGAGCTAGGAGAAAGCGATGGGGAGGAGAGATGGAAAGATGTGGAGAGGAATACTTTTAGAGAACTTGGCCATGATCATCCTGAGGATGAAAGGGAAATCCTGGGTTTTGATTCTTCATGATTACATGGGCCCCACTAACTGAAAAAGGAAGGTTTCCATGAGGGTTGAAGGGGCAGGGAAGGAGCAAGAACAGGAGGAAAAGAACATGGTGGATTTAAGATGCTGGCGGGCCATCCAGGTACATCAGGCAGCTGAGGAAGGGGGAAAGGAGTTCTGCAGAGATCAGGCCTGGATAGAAAGTCTCGGGGTTTCACAACATGAGGCTTCACTGGCTCTGAGTCCTTTGCTAAATGGAAGAGAATGTCATCCATATCTTTATCAATGAGGTAGATGAAATCACGCAGGTGACAGGAGGCTAGGAGGGAAAGCGCCAAAGGGATCTGGGGGTGCCCTGGGCTGCAAGCTCAGTAGTAATGCAGCAAACTGAACCATGGGAGACACAGCTTCCAAGAAGGGAGTGACGAGGTCTCTCTGGACTCTGTTCTGAGCAGAACTTATCTCTGTGCTGTGATTCAAGGGCAGTGATAAGTGGCAGTGGACATCTGGATATGGTCGAGGGACCCGAGTCCAAATCCCATGAAAAATGGCTCAAGAAACTGGGAACTGCTTAGTTTGAAGAAAATAAAACTCGGGGACAGGCTAGCTGCCTCCAAGTATCTGCAGGCGATATCGACTTATTCCTTTTGGTTCCAGAGGGCAGCGCTGGTGAAGACTGAAAAGCAGCCAATTTTGGCTTTATGTCAGGAAAATCTTCCTCATGATGAGTGGTTCCCAAATACTAAGGGCTGCACTGAAGGTCAGGAGGTTCCCCTTTCTTAAAATTCTCCAGGCAGAGTCTGGAGAATGACTTGTCTTTGTTACAATAAGAACTCCTTATTATAGGGAGGGCTTGCACTAATGTGGTCCCTTACAAATTTCAAATTCTACACTGTATAGACTTTGGGAGTCATGTAAAGCGATTAAGGAACCAGCAAGAAACAGGTGGCTAACCAGGTAAATATTACCAATGTATTAAGTGCTGAGACACAAGTAAAAGCATAACTAGCTAGGCCCTGCTCTCCAGAAATTTACATTCTAGTGAGGGGGAGACAACACATAAAGGAGTGCCAGATCACTAAGGGAGGGAATTGGGGCAGCTGAAACACAGCAAGCAAAAGATGGGTAGAAACAGTCTTCTTCCTCAAGGAACGCTAGGAAGGCCCATCTAGTCCAAGGCTTCTTAAACTTTTCCACTCACAAATAAGAAATTTTTATGTGAACCCGGGCATGTAGCTATAAAAAATAGGCATACAAATCAAACATTAATGATAATAAATCATCATTTTTCAATCCCACATTCAATTACAAGAGCCTCCAAGAACCAGGAGACCCTGTCCTGTAAACAAGTGAGGAAGAAGCACTGGGACCATCAACATCTGCAGGAAAATGAAGACTGAGAAAAGACTGGATTTAGCAATTAAGAAATCATTGATTAACCCAAGACAGTTGCAATCAATGCTTGGCTGGTTCAGATCCCAGACTGCATTTGAGTGAAAAGGGAGTGGTAACTGAAGGCAGTAAATGAAGACTACCCTTTCCAGAGGTTCAAAAGGACCCAAAAGGATTTTCTCCTATTGATTTTAATTTTTTAAAAAATGTTGATCTTTTAATTTCCAGCTCAATGACTCTTTATTAGGCACCTGAATGCAAGGGCCTCTTTTCCTTTAGTCCAGAAATGCTTTTTGGTGTACTCAAGAGACATTATTTCTGGAAACCTGAAGAGTAAGATCAAGTTACAGACCATCTTATCTTGAGTGAAGTTTTAGTCCCCTATCATGAAGCAGCACAAATGTGCCAGCACCAGTTTCTGGATATTGTAGACGCCATGGAATCTTGCTGTTAATTCTTCCAGACTCAAGTTCGTTTTCATAAGAGAGTATCAGTTCACAAAGCATATGTCTGTGAATTATTATCCTAATTGAGAAGATGATGATCTCTCCACAGTTTGTATTGGAAGTATTAGAGTGGAGAGCTCACCAAGCAGTCACACAGACACAATCAAGGAAAAGTACCCAAAATGAGACATCTGGAGGTTTTCTGTAAACCCACAGCTTGTGTGCCAAAACCAGTCAGCATGGCCATGAGCAGGGGCCAAAGGTCCCTCAGCACTGGGCACAAGAGGACCTGCCAGTCTGGGACCAGTTCCAGAAATGAAAGAACTTGGGTAAAAGTGCTTTTCCTGGCACCTACCATGGTACACTGAATCCTGATCCCCTTTCTAGATTAAGCATGTGTAAACATGGGAGAGGAGGGGGAGGGGAGCTTGTGATTAATGCCCATTAATGCAGATCTCATAAGCACCTCAATAACATAGAGATGAATATATTTATAGATTAGAATGAACCCCCAAGCCAGGGCTGATGTGAAGGGGATTTCTCAAAAATCAAGGCTATTTCCCAGCAGCTGGTTGGTTTCCTCAGAGTGAAGGAAGAAACGAGTCTTGGATAAGTTTGCCTAGCTCCCTCCCCCCTTTACCGACCCCCCAGGACTACACCTGGTTTGATCACTGGCAGCTGGTGAGCCACAACTAGCTATCGCTACTTTTTCAGAGCCGGAGGCAAACGGGATCTGCAGGAAGCTCCATTTGTGTAGGTTACATACAGCCTAGGCGGTGCCTGTCCCGGGGAACCGGAGGGGGGGGGGGAGGGAAACAAGGCACATCTGGGGCAGTGTCCCGGGGGAAGGGGTCCTGATAACCCAGATCCGAAAAAGGCACTGGGGCCCTCAGCGTCGGTTTAAATAGCCAGGGGCGCCCAAGGAAATGCAGCATGGGTACAGAACACGGCCTCCAAGTTCATGCTCAAGGATGACCTCCAAATTACGTCCAGGGAAGCCATCAACAATCTCCAAATGGCTAATGGTCCTTTTATCGAACTGATGCCCCGCTGCTCGGAAAGGGTCAGCGCAGCAACGCAGGGGAAGCTGGGGAGGGTAATCTAGGTCACTGCGGGGAACTTCCAGTAAAGCGCCCCAAAGCCGGGGGGCGGGGAGCTTAAAAGAAATGAAAAGTGTGCTGTCACCCAGAAAAGGCCCGGCAGGGCCGTCAGTCCGCCCCGGGGGACCAGGAGCCGGGGGCTCGGTCAGCACGGGTCGGAAGGCGCGGCGCAACGCCTCGCTCACCGTCCGGGCATTTAATGGAGAAACCGGACGTCCAGATCAGCCTGCCCACGTCGTGCAGACAACTTCGGAAGGGCACCCAACCGAGTCAGACAGAAAGGGCAGATTCACTTCTCCGGGGAGGGAAGCCTTGGACCGTGGGCCGGCAGCCAGGTTGGGGAGAGGGGACAGCAACCCCGGGGCCAGCTGCGGGTGGGGCCCGGGCCCAGAGCTCTCCGTCCCGTCCCGGTCCCTCCCTCTCCCCGAGTGCCCGGGGCGCTGGCCCCTGCCCGGGCGGCCCCGGGATCCTCGGGGAGGGCAGGAGGCCAGCCCCGGCAAGTTTGCCGCAGTGCCCCCCGCCCAGCAAACTTGGCGAGCCCGCCCCCTCCCCTGCAGCCTGGCCACGTGCGAGTAAGACTCAGCAGCCGGGCTGGGCCGGGGGTCCTCACCGCAGGATGTTGTCGGCGTAGGTGAGCAGCAGCCTGGAGGCCTCCAGAAAGGTTTCTCGGGAGTTCTGGCAGAGCTCCGAGACGGCCCTAGAGAAGGCGGGCGCCGAGGGGCCGAGCGCGGCGGCGGCCGCAGCAGCCATCCCGCTCCGGCT
>JAJPUD010004974.1:78435-176016 GCA_023553655.1 Myrmecobius fasciatus | reverse complement strand
CCCCCCCCCAAAAAAAAACCCAACTCTATCTTGATAAAAGATAAAATTGATCTGTTGTTTATCATTCTAAGACACAAAGACTTTAGTATTCTGCCTTTTGAAATTGACACTATGTCTTTAACCATTTGAGAATTTGGTTTATATATATACTCTGAGAAGTTTCAGTTGTTAAAAAATGTGGCTTGTCTTTGTCGATGTGACTTTTAAACACGTTATTTTTGATTCTACAGTTTATGCCAGGTTCTTCTTTAGTTTCAAGGATAATTCAGAGTAATAGGTGTGTGTGTGTGTGGGGGGGTGTATCCAGAAATTGCTATTTCCCAAGTAAGCAAATAGTACTTGCCAGATTCTGTTATCCTTAAAATTGAGCCCATTTGTTCAAGCCATTTTACATGTATCATCTATATCAGTAGTGTCAAACTCAAATAGGATCAGATGTTTGCAGGCATACATATTGACTTAGAAAACATCAAATTAATGTTATCTTTGTTGTTCCATGTTTTCATTAAACATTTCCCAATTACATTTTTTTTTTAATTTATTTATTTATTTATTTAGCTGAGGCAATTGGGATTTGCCCAGGGTCACACAGCTAGGAAGTGTCTGAGACCAGATTTGAACTCAGGTCCTCTGACTTCAAGGCTGGTGCTGTAACCAGTGCACCACCTAGCTGCCCCTCCCAATTACATTTGAATCTGATTTAGGTTATGCCTGAAGTTTGACATCTCTGATCTTTTTGTATGTACATAATTACAATTTAGATAAGCTGCTATCAAAGCAGGACTTGGGCTTGTAAAACTAAGATCTGCCACAGAACCACAAGTTTTTGAATCTGCATTTTCCCCAGTTTGCAGGTGAAATATAATTTCATCTCCTCACATAACTAACCTTTCCTTTCTTATCTCATTCCTGAATTTATTAATGTATTTTTCCTGGAAGACTCTCCTTAATTTTTTCCTTTTTCTCATCTACCAGATATTGTTTCATTTCATACCAAGTAGATCAATTTCAAAATACAAAAACACAAACTTGTGTAACATCTGAGACTTCAAAAAAAAATAAATAAAAATATGTAAATAAGGTTGCTATTCTTTTTTTCAGGATTCATCAAATGTATGACTTATTTATGATCTTGTATTGTCCTTTTTTTTTATTGAAGCTTTTTATTTGTGTAACATATGTATGAGTAGTTCCTCAGCATTGATCTTTACAAAGCTTTCCATTACAAATTTTACCCCCGTCTCCTCCCCTCCCCTAGATGGCAGGAAGTCCACTACATGTTAATAATGTTAAAATACTTGACAAGTTGTGCAAGAAAAATCCTATCTACAAGAAAAAAAAAAGAAAATCAGAGAAAGGAAACACAATGCAAGCAAACATCAATAGAGAGCATGAAAATGTTATGTTGTGGTCCACATTTCATATACCTCTCTCTGTGTGTATGTGGTTTTCTTCACTGAACAATTGGAACTGGTTTGAGACAATTCTTTGTTGCAAAGAGCCATGTCCATCAGAATTGATCATCATGTAATATTGTTGTTGCTGTGTATATTGATCTCCTAGTTCTGCTCGTTTCACTCAGCATCAGTTCATGCAAGCCTCTCCAGGCCTCTCTGAAATCGTCCTGCTGGTCGTTTCTTATCGAACAATAATATTCCATAACATTCATATACCATAATTTATTCAGCCATTCTCCAGTTGATGGGCATCCATTCAGTTTCCAGTTTCTAGCCACTACAAAAAGGGCTGCCACAAACATTCTTGTACATGTTCTTGTATTGTCCTTTGAACGACATCATTTCTCATCACACATCATTTCTCATAGCATAGTAGTATTCCGTTATATTCATGTATCACAATTTATTTTGTATGTTCATCTGTTTTATTTCTAATTCTATCACCAAATTTCTATCACAAAAGTGATGCTATACATATTTTGAAGTATATGAGCGCTGTTTTTCTTACTGATAGTTTCCTTGAAGTAGAAACCCAGTAGTAGAATCTCAGATTCAAAGGGTATAAACATTTTAGTCACTTTATTTGTATACTTCCAAATTGCTTTGCAAAATGATGTTGCCATTTTGTAGTTCCACCAACAATGTATTAATGTTCCTGCCCTCCCACACTTTGTCTAACAAAGGCTGTGGCTATTTTTTTCTTTATTATTTTTGCTAATTTGTAAGGTATGCAGTGAAACCTCATCATCATGATTTTTTTCCCTTCATTCAACCACTTCTCTTTTTTTCCTAGATGCATAAATGTTGTCTATACAGAAGCTTTTCAGTTTCAAGAAATCAAAGTTATCTGTTTGATCTTTTGTAATGCTTCTATCTCTTGTTTGTTTAAGAATATATCTCTTACTTTGAAGATGTGGGAAAACTGGGTCACTAATACATTGTTGGTGGAGTTGTGAACTGATCCAAACATTCTGGAGAGCAATTTGGAACTATGCCCAAAGATTATTCAACTGTGCATACTCTTTGATCCAGCAGTGTTTCTTTCTACTGGGTCTATATCAAAAAGAGATCTTTAAAAAGTGAATAGGATTCACCTGTGCAAAAATGTTTGTAGCAGCCCTTTTGTAGTGGCAAGATACTGGAAACTAAGTGAATGCCCCTCAGTTGGGGAATTACTGAATAAGTTAAGGTATATGAATGTAATGGAATATTACTGTTCTATAAGAAATGATGAGCAGGCTGATTTCAAAAAAGCCTGGAAAAGACTTACATGAACTGATGCTAAGTGAAGTGAGTAGAACTGAGAGAACATTGTATATAGCAACAAAAAGATTAGATTATAAAATGATTAACTGTGATTGACTTGGCTCTTTTCAACAATGGAGTGATTCAAGGCAATTCAAGGCAAGTATGTTTAGGGTGGGGGGAGGAGGGAGGAAAGAAAAATTTGGAACGCAAAAGTTTTGTAAAAGGTGAATGTTGAAAACTATCTTTGCATGTATTTGAAAAAATGAAAAGCTATTTTTTAAAAAAACAATATGTCTCTTACTCATAGCTGTCAGAGATACATGATTGTATCTTACAACATATTGTAGAGTGAAAAATTAGTTCTTTCTATGGATATGGATAGGATTTTTCATCATAAGTCCTGTCCGTCCACAGATAAGCCATGGATCATTGTATTGCTGAGAATAATAGTCATTCACAGCTGTTTATTCCAGAACATTACTATTATTTGTACATAATATATTTCATTTTGCTTGAGTTCGTGGAAAACTTTCCAGGTTTTTCTGAGAGCATCCTGCTTATTATTTTCCATATTTCAGTAATATTCCATCATAATCACATACCGCAGTTTATTCAGCCATTCCCTTAATTGAAGGACATCCCCTCAGTTTAGAATTTTTTTTTTTGCCCTGAGAACTCCTATAAATATTTTTGTACATACAAGTCCTTTTCCTTTTAAAAAAAAAAAATCTCTTGGGATTCATGCCTAGTAATGGTATTGTTAAGTCAAAGGATATATATGATTTTGTAGCCCTTTGGGCATAGATCTTATTTTTTATAAATTTTACTCAATTCCCTTTGTGTTTAAGAAATGAGGCTTTTCCCTTTGAGCCAATTCTATTTTCAGAATTTCAAATTTGATTTTAAATTTGTTCTTTTTCTAGCTTTTTTAATTGTAAGCCCAATTCATTGATCTTCTTTTTCTCTATTTTATGCAAGTAAGCATCTAGAGATATAAAATTTTCCCTTATAGCTGCTTTGGCTGTATCCCACAAATTTTGGTATGTTGTCTCATTATTGTCATTTTGAGCCAATTCTAATGAGAATAAGTTTCACTCCCTCTCTTCTCTCCCTCTTTCCCTCTTTCCCTCCACTGTAAAAGCTTTTTCTTCCCTCTTTTTTGGCAGATAATTTATATAAGGTGAACTCTTTAACCAGGAAAGAAAGAAGGAAGGAGAAAAAAAAACACATGACTTTATTTCCTTTCTGAAAACAGGAACATAAAGTAAAATATGATTTAATCTTAGGTGCCACTAAAGAATAAATTTCTGATTTATTCAGTAAGCTAAAGGAAAGATACTCTGTATGAACATCTGGGATAGGGTTGGGGTGTATGTACACATGTGGGTGTGTGTATAGAAACTAAGGAGGTATCCATCAAGTGGTGACCAAATTTTACCATAAGTATGTAGTGGAATTTTTTTGTTTCCTAAGAAAAAAAATAGTTTCAAAAAAACCTGAGACAATTTGTCTGGAGTGATGTCAAGTAAAATAAGCAGAATCAGGAGAATAACAACATTATAAATAAAGACAAATTTGAAAGATGAAAGAATGCTGGTGAATATAATGAACACCCATGATTCCAGAAGACTGAAGATGAAGTATGCTATGCCCCTCCTAATGGAATGGTGATAGGATGCAAGATAAATAATGTGGCATGCTTTATTGAGGCTACCAGTGTAGGAATTTGTTTTACAAATTTGTTACCTGGGTTTTGTTTTCTTTTCTCTTCCTCCCCTCCTCTTCCCCCAAAGATCAGGAAGGAGAGTGGCCAAGTATGCTAATACTACCTGTACATCTTGCTTCTAGGGAGGCTGAGACTGATGGTTCACTTGAATTTGGTACTTCTGAACTGCAATAGATTAGGTAATTACACAAAATCTAGTACTAATATGGTCAGTCTTCCAGTAGTGAAGGAATAGGAGGTTACTAGGTTTTTTAAGGAAAGATCAAAACTTTTGTCCTAATCAGCAGTAAGATTGAGCGCTGTAAGTGGTTACTGTGTTTCCAGTCTTAGCAAAAGAGACCTAATCATAAACAAACAAACAAAAACTTGTTAAAAATACACACACACACACACACACACACACACACACACACACACAGCAGAACGGAGGTGGGAGGAAGAAAAGATAGATACTTGTTAGTTTAAAAACAGCTCATTTAAACCAAATGGCACAATAAAAAAAGAAAGATCAAGTAGCATAAGTACAATAATAGATATTAGAAACTTGACCATTTATGAGAAATAGACTCTAGAAAACAGCCATATATCTTCACTGGCTCTGCATGTTGACAAATTCATAGTGATGATTAATATAATGTGGTAGGGATAAATACAAGTAATTATCATCAAGAGAAAAAAATAATTCATCCAATCTTTCTAATTGATTGACCACCATTATAAAATGTACTTAGAACTGAATTTTGTATGACATAAGTAGAAAGCATTGTGTAAAATTAATCCTGACATTCACATCTAGGTATGCATAGAAGAACCAAAATAATAATAATAGGGTGTCATTTTTCAAGATTCTAAGTCTTTTAAAAGTAACTTGGAAACTAAGAGCATACTTTAAAATAGTAAAATGCTAGTGTCTTTAAAAGAACTGAGGTCAGTGACTGTGAAGCTTTTTTAAACTTATAGATGGACAGCAAACTCAGTCTGATTTCAGATGTTGCTGTATCTACTTTGCCACCTAGCTGCCCCGATAATTTTTCAACATTGGCCTTTGCATAGCTTTGTGTTTCAGATTTTCCCCTCCTTTACCCCACCTCCTCCCCTAGATGGTAGGCAGTCCAATACATATTACTCATTTTAAAATATGTTAAATCCCATATGTGTAAACATATTTATACAATTCTCTTTTGCACAAGAAAAATCAGATCAAAAAGGAAAGAAAATGAGTAAAAAAGCAAAATTCAAGCAAACATCAAAAAGAGTGAGAATGTTAGTTCTCTCTCTGGGTGTAGATGGCTGGCTCTCTTCATCACAAGATCATTGGAATTGGCATCAGTCACCTTATTGTTGGAAAGTCACGTTTATCAGAATTGATCATCCTATAATATTGATGCTGCTGTGTACGATAATCTCCTGGTTCTGCTCATTTCTCTTAGATTCAGTTCATGCAAGTCTCTCCAGGCCTCTCTGAAATCATCCTGCTGGTCGTTTCTTACAGAACAATAATATTCCATGACATTCATATACCATAGTTTATTCAGCCATTCTCCAATTGATGAGCATCCATTCAGTTTCCAGTTTCTTGCTGCCACAAACATTTTTGCCCATGTGGGTCCCTTTCCTTCCTTTAAGATCTCTTTAGGATATAGGTCCAATAGAAACAGTACTGGATCAGATTGCCTTAATTCTCTCAATACACTAGTCTATCATGTAAACTATAGCCAAAGTAATTTTCTTAAGGCATAAATTTCACTTTGTGATTCCCCTCCTAGTTAATGGGTTCCATTGGCTTCCTATTGATTCTAAGTGAGAAATAATGAAAGTCTGAATTAGGGTAATACATACATGAGTGGAGGGATTAGTTTTCTTTTTAACTTTTCAAGCCATTTGCAATCTGGTCTCAACTTCTTTCCAAGTCAGATCAAATTGACCTTTTCTTTGCTCATGACACTTCATCTCATGTCACTTTGACTTTGTACTGACTGCTCCTCATACATGGAATGCATGCCTACCTTTCCTCTGCTTCATAATCTCTCTACCTTTTTAAAAACACAGTTGAAGCTGCAGTAGTGATACACAAGAATCTTTTCCAGTAAATACTTCGTTATTGCATACGTTTGTTTAGCCTTTTTTGGATTGCTTGCTGTCTGGGGTCAGGGGTAAATTGTGGGGGAAGGGGAGGGAGAGGTTTGGGGTGCAAAGTTTTTCAGGGGTGGGTGTTGGAGTCTGTTTTGCATGTATTTTGGAAATAGGGGGCTATTATTAAAAATAAATAAGTACTTTCTCTCAGCTCCTGGCATTTTTTTCTCTCTCCCTCCTCTACTCTAATTATTGATCTCCTAGGTTTCTTTTAATTCCTAACTAAAACCCTAACTGCTCTTAATTCCAGTGCCTTCCATCTGTTGATTATTTCCTATTTATTCTATATATAGCTTGCAAATAGTTTATTTGCATCTTACTTCCCCCCATTAGACTATAAGTTCCTTGAGGGCAGGAACTATCTTTGTCTTCTTTTTGTTTCCCCTGGCACAAAATAGGCATTTTATAAATGCTTATTGAATTGGTGCAAAATTAGGTAAGTAGAGCCAAGAAAACAAACAGTATACACAATAATTAACACTAATATAAATGAAAAAATAATTACAGATAAAAGTAACAAAAATTATAAAGCTCAAGCAATACTCAGATGAAAAGAGAAGACATTTCCAATCTATGCCCTCAAGAAGTTGGGAGAGTTACAGGTAAAACATTACACATTTTCAAACTTTCCTGATATATTGATCAGGGGTGAGGGGACAATTCTTTTTCCTTCCCCAAAAAACTACAGTTCACTTTATGAGATGGTTTTTAGAGAAGGGTAGGAATAAATGAAATACTAATAAAAGAAACTGCAGTTTTTCCATGAAGCCTTTCCTTATCCCTACCATCTCCTAGTGAGTACTCTCCTTCCCAAACTACTTTATAATCAACTAATTTGTATATCAGTTTTTATCTGTACTATATATCGTTTTTATATGCATTGTTGTCTACTTTCCAGTATTAGTGTTCTCATTCTTTGTACTTGTGTCCCTAAAATCTAAGTGCTTGGCACTTAGTAGGTGATTACTTGGTAGGTGATTAATAAAAGTGTTGATTGCTCATTGGACCTATTAACTTGTACTCCCTTAGCACTAGTTTCAAAAACCCATATGCATAAAATAATGTTTTTTAAAAGATTAACAGTAATATAATGTCAAAAATACTAAAAGGGATAGGTTGTCTATATTTTTTATGTTTCAGCTAAAACATTGTTCCCACTGTGTAGGTTTCAATCCCTAAAATATTAGCAACTTGCCCAAGTTGTTGTTATTTTAACCAAAGTTAAACTATCTTAATATATCTAAATTTTTCTTTGGTGATGTTCATACATGTTTTTGTTTTTTGTTTTTATTTCCTACTTACCTTATCACGTAGATTACTGATCTATTTCTGAAATTTGTACTTAATAACATCTGTATAGTATACTGTAGAGGAAGAGAAAGAGCACATAAAACTGACTCAATGTTCAGTCTTTTGTTTCCCCCTAAAGGAAATTTATTCCAGGGTCTTTATAGTAAGGTGGCTGTTCATTAACTGGGTAATGTCTTAGCAGTAACTAATTTGTGTATTGTGCCTAAATTGACCATTCTGTTTCTGAGCTACTGTTTTCTTTTAAGTGTTGTCAGATGTCCTGATTGGGGGCTTTACAACCATAGCCCCAACCCCCCAGGAAAACTGGGCTTGAGAACTTAAAATGACCAAGAAATCCCAAAATCCCTTTTGCACACCTTAAAAGAACCTTGTCTCCTTCCCTTCTGCATAACATTAGGAGTGGAAATCTCTTTCCATGCGTCTGTCTCCCTGCCCCTATCTTTGATATATCCCTTTAACAAACAGTTGTAAATGTGTCAGATAAAAAAGCTGGCTAAACTTTTTGCTGGTTTTTTAAGATCCTATAAAAGGCTTTATCTTTAGGCCTTTTTGGGGGGGTCACATGCTTTGGTTGTGAATCCCATGTGGCCAAAGTCGACTTTAATAAATTCTCCACTTAAAAATGAATATTTCTCAACTTGAGTGTGACCCTGGACAAGTCTCTTAACCCCAATTGCCTCAGCAAAAAAAAAATATATATATATATATATATATATATTTCTCAACTCATCTCTATATCTTGGCACAACATTAGTATATTCAAAAAATCTTAAGCTTGATAAAATGTTGAGTTTGTGGATCTGGCCATTTGCCAAAATTTAGGTGGACACTCAAGTAATAGAGACAGATTGCCCTTGTCAAACTCAAAAATAAGGAAGTCAATTCTTTTCAATGAATTTGTGGCATAATTTATGAATTTTTTCATTTGAGGCAGTTTGGTTCAGAAAAAGATCTGACCTAATCTAAAAGATTTTGGGTAGTCCCATAAAAACAGTAAAACTTATGGAATCTGGTATATGTTTGTCCCTGGATTTCTCAGTGGTATATTTTTGGGTTAATCTGATCCTTAATATCTTAGTTTCTATGTTTAATCTATTTTAGAAACTGGATGGCTTCTACAGGGAGCCAACCCTCTGATATAGACGATATTTTTGGATTCTTCAGTGATGGAGCACCCCCCACCAAAAAACCCAGGTAAGGAAGAGAATAGAACCTCAAGAATAGAGGTAATGATTATTGTTGTCTGATGGATGTGTGGGACCTGCAGACCCTCACCCAAAATGACTACTCAGAGGTCTCTCAAAGTGGAAATCAAAAAAATATTTAATTAGAATTTCATGAAATTCCAGGGGGTGGGAGGGTCCAATAGCCCTCACTGCTCCAGCTCACACACACAGTTTTATTCCCTCCTAACCTTCAAAAATCATTAACCCCTCCCTTTACCCCTTTGATTGGCCGCAACAATTTCATTCCCTTTTTTTGGACGATTATGACCTAAATTTCATGGTATGTCCTTGTCTCCTTTTTCCCTGTCTTATGACCAAGACCTACTAGGATTCTTTTACTCTAGCTGGGTGTGTGTGTGTGTGTGTGAGAGAGAGAGAGAGAGATTCTCTTATCATGGACTTCTCCTTCACTAACCTGGTTGCCCTCTTCCTGCATATCAGTCCTTAAATTGTGACTCTCAGAATTAAACACTGATCTGACAAAGTCAGAGTGCAAAATATCATCTGCCTATACCTGGAAGCCCTATCTACTTTGTAATAAATTAATAATCTTTTTTGGTTGCTACTTTATGAATTCACATTAACACTTCAATCCACAAAAAACCCTGTTCTTTTCTGAAGAACTATCATTCTATAATTTCTCCTTATATTCATGGAGCTTATTTTTTGTACATGGGAGTGAGGCTTTATATTTATCTTTACTGAATTATATCTTTTTAGATTCAGCCCAGTGCTAGCCTATGACACTTTTAGATCTGATTCTGTCATGCACTGTCTTAGCTGTCTTACCCAAGTTTTTGTCATCTGCAAATTTGATGAGCATACCTCCTATGCCTTTATTCAAGTCATTAGTAAATGTTAAAACAATCACAGATTTCTGTGATACTCTACTAGAGATCTTTTGTCATATTTAACTCTATCTCATTGTACTGTTGTCTAATCCAGGGGTGGGAAACCTTTTTTCTTCAAGGGCCATTTGGATATTTATAATAATTCACAACTATATACATTACAAACTTATAGAACTCAAGCTGTGGGAGCTTGTTCTATCTAGCTTTCAGCTCATCGTTACCTGTGCCTGCCTTAACTAATTTTGTGGGTCTTATTGGCCCTGCAGGATGCATGTTCCTCACCCCCGGGGTAATCCATATCTCTCCATCTTCTTCACAAGAATATTTCAACATAATTTTATAAATCATTTAAAATTTAGGTAAACTATATCCATACCATTCTCATTTGCTAGTTTAATAATTCTATCAAAAAGGAAATGGTTAAGCTGGCATGACTTGTTCTTGATAAAACCATAATGGCCTTTTATCATTACCACTTCCCTTCCAAGTTTTTACCAACCATCTCTTTAATGACCTTCCAGGAATTAAAGTCAAGTTTAGTGAGTGACCTTTAATTGGTAGATCATTTTTTCTTCCATTTTTTGAAAAAAAGCCAATGTTTGCTCTTCTCTAATTATGTTATACCTCTCGTGATTTATATGATTTTTTATATATCACTGACAATGAATGGCTCAGTAATAATCTCTGCCAGTTCTTTTAGGATTAGAGGATGTAGTTCATCCAGGACAAGTGACTTTGTACTCATAAGGATAGCTACTAAGGTGTTTCCTTATTTTTGGATGTCACCTCCCTAATAGAAATGTTTTATTCTGTCATCTCCAGTGCAAAGTTCATTTTAGAAGAGATATACTCAAATAAATTTGCAATCTCATCAGTTCAGGAGTTCCTTCTAGTATCAGCTCCCTGTTAGTAATTTGTGTTTTATCATTTCCAGAATAAAAGATCCTTCTCCTTTGGAAAAAAAAAAAAGAGAGAGAGAATTTCAGTTCTACCTTCTTTCTTTTAGCATTTATCATTACCTTGTCCACCCCCAGCAAAGGTCCTCTTTTTTGATCCTCCTTTCTCTCCCAGTAGAGTTTAAGCTTTCCTTAGTAGTCTATAAACTTATTCCAATTAGATTCTACTATTCATTTATGCTATTTATCTTCTGTTAGCAGGCATTGTTTCCATCTTCTTTATATTTTTTAATAAGATTTTGAGTTTCAAAGTTTTTCTCTTCTCCCTCCCACTGCCCCATGGCAAACAATCTGATATGGAATATATATGTGCAATTATGTAAACATATTTCTACATTAAAGAAGGAATAGAACAAAAAGGGAAAGCAAGAAAACAAAAAAAATTGAAAATAGTATGCTTCAATCTGCATTCAGACATATTTTTTTTCTCTTATTTTCTATCTTGAGTCTTTCCCATATCTTCTCCAACATTTATTATTTTTCTTTTTTGTCATATTAGCCAATCTGATAGGTATGAAGTGGTACCTCAAATTTGTTTTCATTTACATTTCTCTAATCAATAGTGATTTGGTACATTTTTTCATATGACTATAGATGGCTTTAATTTCTTCTGAAAATTGCTTGTTCATATCCCTTAGCCATTTATCAATTGGGGAATATCTTGTATTCCTAAAAATTTGACTCCGTTCTCTATGTATTCAAGAAATGAGGCCATTATCAGAAATACTGACTGTAAAAATTGTTTCCCATCCTTATGCTTTTCTTCTAATCTTGGTTGCATTAGTCTTGTTCATGCAAAAACTTTTTAATTAATTTCAAAAAAAATTATCCATTCCATCCTTTGGTCATAAATTCTTCCCTTCTCCATATATCTGACAAGTAAACTATTTCTTGCTATCCTAATTTGCATAAAGTATCACTTTTCATGTTTAAATCATGTACCATAGGCTTTTCTGTGCCTAGTTGCTACTATACTGTTTTCCATTTTTCCCAGCACTTTTTGTCAAGTGTAGTGAGTTTTTATCCCCGATGTTGAAATCTTTGGATTTACCAAGTAGTAGATTACTACTATATCTTGTAAACCAAGTCTATTCCACTGATCCACCATTCTATTTCTTGGCCAGTACCAAATGATTTTGATGATTGCTGTTTTATAATATAGTTTTAGATCTGGTATAGCTAGGCCACCTTCCTTTGAGTTTTTTTTTGGTGTGTGGGGGGGTTCCTATTAATTCCCTTGATATTTTTCACTTTTGCTCTTCCAGATGAATTCTGTTAGTTTTCCTAGCTCTATAAAATAATCCTTTGGTTTCTTTTAAAATCCAAGTTGATTAGTGAGTTTTCTGTTTGTTCACATTGGTATTCCTAGATAAATCTCCTATTTCTTCTACGTTAGAATAGTTTCTATTTGTATCTTCAGAATTTAATTTTCAAGCATTCACCCACTCTCCTGTGCTGACTTCCTTTAAATCATTTTAGTTCATGGGAACCTACCTTCCTTCTTTGGAATTTCATTAAAATTTGCTTTCCCAATATATGGAGTACATATCAAAACTATGTTTGGCTTTCCTCTCCTCTGTCACAAACTCTAGAAAAAATGATTTCTTCCCATGCGCCAGGATTTTCATCCTTTCAACCCCAGAGTCATTGTTTGGTGAGAATCAGATCCAAAATAGAATTTCCTCTTATTACTTCCTCCAACTTCTAAGACAACATAACTATTAAGGTAAGTCAAGGAGCTATTAGTGGTTTTGCTTTTGGCAGAGAGAAAGCAACAGCAAATATCTGGATGTAATTGAAGTTCCTCATCTATGTATACTTTGTTATACCTCTTTGCCAGAATTGTGATGTTTCCAAATCACTTCATCTAATTCAGGTGCCCTATGATGTAGAGGACATTCAAGTGACAAAATTATTTTTTGCTTCTTATTCTTTTAACTACCTCAAAATTTCTACATATTTAATGTTGTTTCTGGATTTCTTCATGTGAGTATACTTTATTAATAATTTGTTAAAATCTGTTTTGATATATCTTCTTTTTAATAAAGTATACTCATCAAGAGGCATAGATTATATCATCATTCTTTATATCTCTTCAATTTTAAGTTGAAGTCAAATATACCCCTTTCCATTAGGAATTCGGTTCCTCCTGTTTGTTGCCTTATAAACATAACTTGAAACCATGGGTTTAATTATTGACTCCCTTCTTGGATCATGTTTTCTATGAGCCCTTAGATGTCTTATTTGTTATTCTTCTTTTGTAGCTATTCTTTATAATATCTAACCTAGGGAATATACATAAGCAATCTCCTTCCCTGCCTTTTTAGTTTAAAGTCGTTTTCACTAGATTAGTGTGATACTTGGAAAATATATTATTCCCAGCTTGTGTTAGGTTTATTTCTTTTCTGACCAAGAATGTCTGCCAGCCCTATATTGTAAACCATGATCCAGAAACCTAAATCTGAAAGCAGAAATCCTAAGTACCACCTTAGAACTGCCAGCTGTTGACTTTCTGACTTAATTTTTCTGTCTTGCATACCTTGTCTTTAGTGGAGCAGTGATGATACACAACTTGTGCTAAATGGTCTTCAATTTCTTTCCCAAACTTTATAATCATTGGTAGTACTTTTGTTGTTGTTGTTGTTGTTTGTTTGTTTTTTTGCTGAGGCAGTTGAGGTTAAGTGACTTGACCACAATCACACAGCTAGGGAATATTAAGTGTCTTGAGATCAGATTTGAACTCAGGTCCTTCTGATTTCAGGGCTAGTGCTCTATCCAGTGCACCACCTAGCTACCCCAATTGGCAATACTTTTTACATTCATTCTGTCACATTATTTGTGACAACATGAATCACCAAAAGTTGAGGTTTAGATCAATGCTTTAGGAAGTTTTTTGTTATATCTTGGATACATGTCCCCAAAAGACAACAAATATTTTTATTGTTATCAATTTAACAAATATCTATTCCAGGACCCCTGATTAGAAGCTTGTCAAGTACTATTACTTTTTTCCTCTGATTCTTTCTGAATTATCTCTCATCGATAAACTTCTGGCTCTTTTATATCATTTTTGGTGTTACAAGCAACTTCTTTCTCTTCAGAATATCCAGCTCCCTCTTCTGAAAGACAAGTCTCATCTCTTTTTTAAGCTCTAATTGTACAGCTGTCCTTTTCATCCCTTTCTCCTCTGTGTAACCCTCTCATTTTGATAGAAGACAAGTCTTCCTTCTTCCACCTCAGATCTATTTTTTTCCCAGTGAAGTTTTACTTCTCCTTCCTTTACTTGCCTTACAATTTGCAATAGAGAGAGGTATTCAAGTCCATTCATCTTCTCATAAAGAAACATTCTGTATGAGAAAGTCAACATTTGGAACATGCAGCAATTATTTAACAGAGATACAAACACTTGTAATTGTATGCGTCCCTTTATTCTCTATAATGGTTGAAATTTTCTTTTTTCTTTTTTGTTTGTTTGTTTGTTTTGTTTTGTTTTCCTGAGGCATTTGGGGTTAAGTAACTTGCCCAGAGTCACAGAGCTAGGAAGGGTTAAGTGACTTAAGGGCTGATGTTATATCCACTGAACTATCTAGCTGCCTCTTTCCATTTGTTTTTTGAATCTGCTTGAAGGTATTTACTCCCTCAATCTTAAACATGAATTTAAAACCTTTATATTCATTTATTACTTCTTAATAACTTAACAACCACTTAGATTCCTTCATATCAACAATTTTCAAGGCTATATCCACCTCCCTTCAGCCTTACGCTAAAATCTTATTGGTTTCAGCAGTTTGCCCCAATTCATCCGCCAATCTAAAAATGGGACAAGACTTCACAACAGAAACAACAAAAGTCACCAATCCACTTTATCAGTTAATTAGCTTAACCCTTTGATTGTTCCACTTACCTTTTCTTACTTACCTTGCCTTCTCTAATATTGTCATTCAGTGCTATTAGACTCTTTGTGACCCCATTTGGGGTTTTCTTGGCAAAGATACTAGCATGGTTTGCTTTTTCCTTCTATAACTCATTTTACAGATGTGGAAACTGAGACAAACAAGGTTAAATGACTTGCCCAGGGTCACAAAGCTAGTAAGAACCCGAGGCCAGATTTGAATTCAGGTCTTCTTACTCTAGGCCTACCATTTCATTGACTGCATTATCTAGCTGTCTTGTCTTTGCCAAATACTTGATCTTCATCATTTTTGAGCCTTACTCTTCAAGTTCTATTCTAGTTTTATTATAATCTAGAATCTGTAGATTTGTAGAATATGAGTATATGAGCTTGGATATTGTTCTTCGGACTTTCCTTCATTTCTCCAAAATTTCTCATTCTCAAATTCGACCACTGACTTGTTTTACATCTTCCATATCACCCACACAATTTTCTTATAATTATTCAACTTATGTCCTTTATCCTTAACTCTGAAATTCAATTATCAGGCTATATCACACTATTCTTCCATCACTCCTTGTCCAATGTGGAATAGTATATAGAGCTAGACTAGGAGTCAGAAAATCCTTCTTCTGATACTTATTAGCTCTGTGACTATGGGCAAAATACTTAAACTTACTATATTTTCTGATCTGTAAGAAAGGATTGTTGAGATGATCAGTGCAGTTCCAATGATCTTGTGAAGATGAGAGCCATCTACACCCAGAGAGAAGACTGGGAATTGAAGGTGGATCACAACATAGCATTTTCACTTTTTCTGTTGTGGTTTGCTTGGATTTTATTTTCTTTCTCATTTTTTTTTCCTTTTTGATCTGATTTTTTCTGTGCAGCAAGATAATTGTATAAATGTGTATGCCTATATTGAATTTAACATATTTTACCATGTTTAATATGTATTGGATTACTTGCCATTTAGGGGAGGGAGTGGGGGGATGGAGGGAAAAATTGGAACACAAGGTTTTTCAAGGATCAATGTTGAAAAATTATCTTTGCATATATTTTGAAAATTTTTTAAAAATTTAAAAAGAAAAAATATTGTTGCATAGCCCATATTCTTTCAGATGTGTGGGTCCTCAATTTTTTCAGAACCTTAGTAACCTACTTCTTCTCAGCCCCCATTTCAGATTCCATAAATACACCAAAGGCAAATTTATTCACATCTTTATCCTAAAGTTAATTTTATTTTCTTCAAGATCCATATAACATGTGGGTTAAAATCCCCATGACTTCAGACATCACCCTGATGTCTAAAAAAAAAAAAAAAACAGGTCACAAGTTTTTGTTTTGTTTTGTTTTTTTCTTGAGTTACTTTCTTTTTGTTTGTTTGTTAAAAATCATATCCATCTATACGATCCTACTGAACTATAATTTTGGGATCTTTCCTGTCCCTTCTGTTTTGTCTGAAGTATGAATGATTATAAAAAGAAAGAAAAAGTCAACTTCAGGATCACTTTTGATTCCTAAAGCTGACTCTTTTCTTGCTTTGTTTTTTTTTCATAGACTTTGCTGATATGAGCACGGTCTCCATCATGTACTTTGGGGGGAAATGTTTTAAAAATGTTAACGTCTGTATTTGTGTCATCTTTAGCTTGTGTGAATATTGTACTCTTAGTATATTATTTTTTCTGTCTGCCCAAGGTCCTTTCAGTCCAACAGAAATGTATTAAATAACATCAAGGTACTGGTAGTGGCTCTGTGACCTGGAACAAATCATTTATTCTCACTGAACCATCCCCAGTTGTAAAATGAAAGTAATACAACTTGTAGAGCTTCTGTTTGGGGATTTTCAGGAGGATCAAACAAGGTAAAATACATAGAGCACTTTGTAATCCTAACGTATAAACGTTAGGAGTATAAACCTAATAGGGGTATGCAACATTTATAGTGATACTAAAATGTGCGGTAGAATGTGATAAGGACAAAAGAGAGAGCCAGACAAAATTCTCTAAAAAAATTTGAGGAGAGAAGATCACTTTCACTTTGAGGCTAGTAGATGGGAATTAGGAGATACTTCATAGAGAGGTACCTGACTTGAGCTTGAACGCTAAGAATTTCAATATGCAGAAATATGAAACGTGTTGAGTGAACAGCTAACACATCCTGAATGTTAAGTAGGATATTCTGAAAGCAGATAAATTTAAGGATAATTTTACTAATATTCTAGTTTGGCATGAAGGGGAATCATGTAAATTACCTCCATAGGTAAATTGGAGCCAGAGTGAAGATGGCCTGAAGTGCCTAAAGAATTTGTATTTTGTTCTTTGGGCAAAAACTCTTTAAGAGTTTTTGCATAGAGGAGTAACACTCTCAGGCTAGTGCTTTAGGAAAATAAATTCTCAAATATTCTTCTTTCTGCAGGAAGCTGCTCCCAAGTTTAAAGTCCAAGAAACCTCGGGAACTTGTACTTGTGATTGGAACAGGCATCAGTGCTGCTGTTGCACCTCAAGTTCCAGCTCTGAAATCATGGAAGGGATTAATTCAGGCCCTGCTAGATGCTGCTATTGATTTTGATCTTCTTGAAGATGAAGAGAGCAAAAAGTTTCAGAAATGTCTCCATGAAGACAAGAACCTCATCCATGTTGCCCATGACCTTATCCAGAAACTGTCTCCTGTGAGTGTCCCTGTGTTTGGGCATTCTGCATTTCTCAAAACCCTTAGTGGTATTCTTACTATATAGCAAAGCAAAATGCTTAATCACATCTATAGGCATTTGATTCTTAAAGATATCAAGAAGCTAAAATGTTAAGGCATATCTAATTAGATGAACTTAACAGGAATAAATATAGTGTTACACTTGAATAACAATTAACTTTAGAAGTACAATGTGTAGGAGGTATAATTTATGTGAAAATTATCTGGTGGTTTTAAGTAAATTGTGAGTTCAGTATGAGTTTGTAATATAACCCAGCCAAATTAACTGATGGAATCTTAGGCTTCATTAATAGCCATAATGTGAAATTAGAGAGTTCTGATGTAATCTGCTTTTTTTCAGAATATATCTGAACATTTCTGGGCCCCAAATTTTAGGAAAGTCTTTAATAAATTGGAGGCTGTCCAAAGGAAAGATGCCTGAAATGGTCAGGAAACTCAAGAAAAGAATCAGAGATGTTTGCCTCAGGAGATATTAGATTCCATTCACTGGAGGTCTTCAAGAAAAGAATGATGGATACTTTTTGTAGAGGGTGTTCTTGCTGAAGTATTATTTGGATTAGATGGCTTTTAGGGGCTCCTCTAACTCTGAGGTTCTGAGACTATAATGTTGTTATACAATGAAATTTCTTTGGTATAGTTTATCTTGATCCCATTTTGGTTTGTGTAGTCTTTTCTTTTTTTATGATCAAGAATTTTTTTATTTCATCTCAGTATTAGATTCTTTTCCTAAAAGTCCATATCTTCTGGCAAGCCAGGACAGGGACTTGGCCTCTTCCTCTTGACAGTTATGATTTTTGCTTATGAAGAAATTTTTCCTTAATGTTAGCTTCATTCAGTGAACCCAAGATATCTCTGTATATTTCAGACTTACAAAGTTGCTTCCTAATGTGGACATATTCATTTTGAGATTGATGCTCAGTCACACTTCTGATGTTACAGAATTATTGATGCTTCTAATGATATTATCACTCTGCTCATACTGGAAGCCTATTAGAGATCCCAGGGTAATAGCTGTATAGGTGGTCTCTATTGACACATTGCTCTACTGACCATATGGTATCTTGGCTGTATTGCTCTGCTCATCCCTTAGATTTATATGAATGTTGATCTGCTATTTGCTGGGTGACATTGCTTTCTGGTTCTTGATTTATCTCTTTTAAGTCCACAATCTTCAATTTGAGTCAGGTAGGATATAGTAATTAAAATCTTTTCCTGATAAAGTCAGGTTATAATTTTTTAGGTATTCCCAACATAGCCAGTTAACATAAGTCTGGCAGAATGCCCCTGAGCTTTCTAGGTTTTCCAAGCTGGAGATTCAAGTCTTCTGCTAGTTTGCTTAGTCTTGAGCATATGTGGTCTTTTTTATACAAAGATCATTCTACTCATATCAATATAGTGAATCCTTTGGGTTTTTCCAGTAATAGTGATGATTTGTATTGATTTTTCCACACTCTTACTACAAGATGTTTACCTGTTTCACCCAAGCCAAAATCTTTTTAGAAAGTTGTAATACAAATAGATTCCCACCAGATGGGGAAGAACCATGTTCGGTTTTGGTTTTGTTTTTTTCTGTTTAATGAGTACCTTCTCACAAATTTAGAGATAATATGATTTGCTTTTTTTGTATTGTTTTGGCTATTGCTAAGTTGATTAACTTCAGAAATGAGTCATGAAATACTCATATCCAATTTTGCTAAAAATCAGGATTCGTGTGGAAGTAAGGAATATCTGGTAGAAGCAAAAGATAAGGAATATGTTATTTTTCACTTTATCAAATGCATTTATAAATCAGAAAATACAATCCCTTCTTTTTGAAAAATTAGTTGCCAGTGAAAACCTTTTTGAGGTTTTGTTGTCTCTAATAGAGAGGTTTTGTTGATTTTAAATTTAACCTAAAAGAGGGGGCACTTTGGACCTTTTATTCATCTTTTTTAAAAAATGAAGATAGCCCTTTTTGGGAAAGAATGGGGACGCAATTGGGGTTAAGTGAATTTCCCGGAGTCACACAACTAGTAATTGTTAAGTCTCTGAGTCCAAATATGAATTCAGGTCCTCCTGACCTCAGGTCCAGTGCACTCTCCGTTGCCCCATCTAGCTTACCCACTATTTCCCAAGGTAGTACATTGTACTTTCAGATAGCTCTCCCTGGTGGATTAGGTTGCTTGGAGATATAGTGGATTCTCCCTCTTGTAATCATTTTAAGCTTATTAAAATCCCTTTTTGGCAACATTAAACTGTGACTGGATGGGCACATTGAGTTTGTTCTGCTTGAATAAAGAAAAACTTAGTTCTGAAAAGTGACCATCAGTATATTCTAAAAAAATATGTCCAATTAAAGCCAATATCCTCTTGCAGAGTGCATAAGGACTTGTGAACTGCCTTTATATAAATCTTATGTAAATTTTAGCCTAGATAGAAAGAGGAAAATTAAGAAAAATCTTAGGATTTTTTGGTTTGGGGGGGATGTTTTTTTTGTTTGTTTTGAACAGTGATTAATAGAATATAAGTGATGGAATGCAAGTTTAAAAGAAATGTAAAATTGAGTTTAGTGTGACATATTTTTAAGAAAGTTGTGTGGGAGCTTGGTATTTCCGTTTCTTTGACCATTTAAACATCTGTGTTTGTGTTCCTAAATCCTCTCTTATAAATGCCACTGGTGTCACCAGCTTTGAGGGAGAAAAATATTTGTTTGATTCTAAGAAATCATTCCAGCTTACAAAAAAAGCTACTTTGCTTTCCGTATGCATTCATACTCACAGAAATCAAAGTTCAAGAAAATTTGGACTAACTAGTAATTAGTTGTGAATGAATGAATCAGAATAGAATTCATTTCCAGTTTTTAGCTTTTACCCTCTTTTAGAAGCAAGAATAGTTCTACAGCCTGGTGTCTTACCTGATTACTCCTAGGGTACTATCACCTTTTAGAAGAGTAATAAAACTAGATAGCATAAAGTGAATCAGCAGTGTCTATATATAAGTCCAAATAAGATTGTGACTATAAAATTTAACAAGGAAGTATTTATTTTAGAACATAAAAATGTTTTGTGTATTTTTAAAGGTCATTTATATGCTTGTCTGATAAAGTTAGATGATAGCCTTTCTAAATACTTTTTTGTCTGCTGTTGTTGAGATTGTTCCTTCTGATTAGAGAATATGGAAAGACATTGTTTCCCCTTAGCTATCTGTGTGTACAACTTTTGGGTCTCAAAAATATCTATACTTTGTTACTATATGCAATGAACAAGATTTTAAAATTTGATATACATAACCAGCAGTGGAAGAATATATTAACTAGAACTTCACTTAGCTCTGGGAAGCCTTGACTATATGGTAAAGTCTGATGGCAAAGTGGGATAGTAAATAAGGAAATCCAGTTCATTTCATAGTTGCATGTTACTGACTGAACATGTGACCTTTGACAGTATTTCACTAATTTGCTGTAGCTTATCTGTAAGTCACTATTCCTTTTCATAGAGAATACTGATTTAGTTTGGATTTTTAATTGTGAAAATCCAAGAAAAGAGTCATTAGGCAAATAAAAATTTTCTTTTGAATCTGCTGAGTGTGTAGCACCATGGAAACTGTTCTTTTGAGAATTTCAGTATCAAGAAAATATGGAGAAGAGGTCTGGAAATTTTTCTGAGGAAAGACTGAAGAAGCTAAATATTAATCACCCAACTACCTGGTTCAGAGATAGGAAGCTTAAGTAGGAAAGCTTGAATGCCACTGGAATGAGATGTACAAATGACTCATTTGTATTAGGGTATCATTCCCTCCCTCTACATACATTCTGATATTTCCTTTTTCCTTGCCATCTCATTTAGTAAATAATAAGTTCCTTTAAAGTGTACAAATTACTGCAATGCATTGGGAAAGGTTGAAAGACACAATTTCTGTCATTAAGGGGCTTGTAGTGGGAGTATTAAACATGTACCCAGAGGATTAGAAGTAGGAGGGAAATATACTATTAGTACATTAACAGGTAACAACAATATGAAAGTAACTTTTTAAAACAATGTTCACAGTAACATTTCTCTGCTTAATTATGATCATTATATATTTATTCCAGATGAATTAGATAAAGTTACTATTTTGCTAAACATTATTTTAAGACTTAGGGAAGTATATTACTATTTAGAATTAAGAATTAGTGATGTTATTTATTTAAATTATAGGCTGGTGACCAGATGTTTTATTTACCAAGAATTTACATAATTTTAGCTACATTTTAGTGTTTCAAAATCCTATCTTAAAGCATGAGTTTAAATATTGTTGCACATTTACAAGATAGTAAATTTCTTGAGGGAGGAACTCTCATGAGTTCATTGTTATATTTCTCACAGCCTCTAATACAGTATGTTGTGTGTAGTACTTACAGATATTTATCAAATAACAACAAATTCATTTCAAACACTTATCAGGTACAGATTGTGCTATACACTAGGCTAAGCACTAACAGATAAAAAGTTTAGATGAGATATGGTTTTTATGGATCTTAAAGCCTAGAGTGCTCTAGTTAACATAGTACAAGTATAAGAAGTGCTTTGGGTAGTATAAGTAAGGGAAGATATCATTATTAACAGAAGAGATCAGAAGAACAAAAAAGTAGCATTGGAGTTCTCAGGGCTGTAAAGGGAGAGTGGACAGGGATCAAGAAGCTGCTCTAGGTATCAAGGACAAAATGAGCAAAGACAGGGAAGTAACAAATTACAAGAAATATATTGGGAGATGGTGAATAGTATGATTTGGCTAGTCTAGTTTATGGATGGGTATAGTATTGAATCATATCATTTGAAAATTAGAAGGGACCTGAACAGATAAACTCATAAATGAAAACAAACCCCATTCTTATCTATCCAATATTTGGTTATCCACCTCTTCTTAAAGATTTTCAAGGAAGGGAAGTCCACCACTTTGGAAGACTGCAAAACTATAATGATACCAGATTGTAAAAGGTCTTGAATGTTGAAATTAGGTCAGATTATGAAGGGAAAGAGGGTGGGAATTAAAACTTTACTCAATGAGAACACATTGAAGGGTTTTTGAGCAGAGCCCAAATTGTGACTGGTAGAGCTAGGAACCAAACAGACTCCTAACTTTTGCACCTACTATGGTATACTGTAGTATACTATACCAGATAGTATACTAAGCACTGGGTTTACAAAGAAAAGTCAGGTTTCCTACTCTCAAAGAAAACACAATCTAATAGGGAGACAGCATTCAAATTACTATTTAGAGACAAGCTCTGTACAGAATAAATTGGAAATAATTGCCAGAGGGGGAGGCACTAAAATTAAGCAGGATTGGGAAAGCCTTCCTGTAGAAAGTAGCATTTTAGTTGGGATTTAAAAGGAAAGCAGAGAACCCATGAGGCTGAGATAAGAAGGAAAAGCATTCTATGCATAGGGAACAGCCAGTGATAATGCCCAGAATTGGAAGATGAGGGATGATCTTATTCGAGGAAGAGCAAGAAGGCCAGTGTCATTGAATTAAAGGAAACATAACAGGATGTGAAGTGTAAAAAAAAGGTAGGGAAGTCTTGGTTTGACAAGGTGGTCTCTCAGTCAAGAAAAACTAGATTCATTAGACACATGCTGGCTCTGTGATCCTGGCAAGTTATTTTTCCTCATTGTCCTCTGAGATAGTAAGCTATAGAACAAGTGCTAATTTGCATTGTTAGAAGTTTTTCCCTGGTTGCAGGAGTTCTTGCACCAAATAATTTGGTAACTTATTGAATCTAAGAGATGAAGAAAAAGGAATTGCCACGGGGATAAAACCAGTGTTTCAAACTGGGGAGACTGAGTGACTGGATTACCACTGACAAAGATAGCAAAGTGAAGAGGACCACCAGGTTTGGGGAAAAAAGAATAAACTCAGTTTTGGACATTGTGAGTTTGGGGACCCACTATACTTGCAAAGATTTGGATTTAATGTAAAGAAAAAACTTCTTAACAAGGCTCTCCAAAAGTAAAATGACTTGCCTTTACAAATAATTGATCCCCTCCTTATTAAAAGTTTTCAGGCAAAGGCTGGATGGCCACCTATCTAATAATAATGTATAGGTGGACTTTCTTTTGGAGATATGGATAAGGACTTGCCTTCAAGGCTTCTTCCAGTTCCAATTCCATGAGATACTATTGAGACAGTGTCCTTTAAACATTTGAAGTTGTGATTCTGGAGCAGTGGAGAGAACTGGAGATGTTGCTGTGAGAATCATCTGTATAAGTGGCTCTTTAGATAGAGTTCCAGGTCTGGAGGTAGGAAGATTCACCTTCATGAGTTCAAATCCAGCCTCAGACACCTATTAGCTGAGTGACCTTGAGCAACAGGTTTCCTCAGTTTTCTCATATTTAAAATGAACAGGAGAGGGAAATGGCAAACCATTCCGGTATCTTTGCCAAGAAAATCCCAAGTGGATCACAAAGAGTTGGACATGACTGAAAGAACTGAACAAGAAAATTATTGAAGCAGTAGTGTTGAAGAAATGTACTGAAGTTGGAAGTAGGAAGAAAACAGCCAAAGACAAAACAAAATACATAAAAGTTAGAAAGTAATATAACAAAGCAGCAAGAGAGAGAAATAGAATATCTAAAAGAAGGTGGTATCTTAAGTCAAAAGAGAAGTGAATAGCAGTGTCCAAAGTTTAAGAGAGGTCTAGGAGTATAAGAATAGTGGTGCAAAAGGTAAATCATTCAATTTGGCAGGTAACCTCTGAGAGACTGATTTCATTTGAATGTTGGGAGTTGAAGCATAATTGCAAGGAGTTAAGAGGTCAGTAGGTGGTGAGGAAGCAATGACTGCAGATGTAAATAACTTTTTCAAGAAGGGGAGGCAAGATACTAGATGGTAATACTATGTGGTAGGTCAAGAGAAGCCTTTTTTTAAAAGGATTTCAGGGAACTGAATATATTTTAAGTAGTTGGAAATCAGTCAGTTAGCATTAATTCAGCACTAAGTTAATTAATTAACAGGCATAGTGCTTAGCAGTAGAGATACACAAAAAGGCAAAAATAATCCCTGCCCTAAATGAGTTTACAAGCTCTTGAGGGAGAAATATATAGATTCATATCAATGTACATTGAAGGTAGAGAGCCTGAGATGAGAATGGTTCAAGGGACTAGGGGAAGCCCATCCTGCGAAAGTGCCATTTGAGTTGAGTCTTGAAAGAACATAGGGATGTCAAGAGTCCAAGATGAAGAGGAAAATCATTACAGGCATGGGAGCCAGCCAAAACATACAAAGGCACGGAGACCAGAATTGAAGTGTCTTTGGTAAGGAACAACCAAGTAGGTGAGTTTCACTGTACCATGATGGAGTACAGGAGGGCAGTTGGAAAGGGCCAGATTGTAAAGAGCCTTAAGGGTCAGGCAGTTTTGTTTTTGATCTTAGAGGTCATGGGGAGCTTTGGACCTAAAGCGGGGGTAACATTGTCAGGCCTACCTTTTAGGTCTCTTTACTTTGGCAGCTGAGTAAAGAATGGCCTGGAGTGCGTTTCGAGATTTGAGAAAAGGAAACTAATGATGCAACCACAGTCCAGGTGAGAGATAAGGGCCTGACTTTATGTGCCACATAAGTGGAAAGAAGGAATTGTACACAAGAGATATTGTAAAGAGAGAAATAACAAGATTTGATAACTAAATGGGTATGTGGAGTGAAAGTAAGGAGTCAAAAAGAACACTGGGCTTCCAAATATGGTAGGTTGGGAGTTCAAAAGAGCATCTAGGTAGTGTAGTAGATTACCAGATTTGGAGTTGTGAAGACCTAAATTCACATCCTGAGCAGACATTTTATAACTATGTAACCTTAGCAAGTTACTTAACCTCTCACATGATATTACCTATCTTACAAAGTTGTTGTCAAAATAAAATGACAACATATGTAAAGCACTTTGTTAAACCTTAAAGTACTGTATAAATGTTAACTTTCCTTATCATTATTACTACTATAAGAATATGAGAAAGAAAGATAACGAGTTCTGTTTTGGAAATTTTGAGATAAGTATAAATATAGTAGTAGTAGTATATACATATGTAGTATATATAGTAGTAGTAGTTGGAGTTTAGCTAAGAAAACAATAGGTAAGACTGGATATATAGATCTAGGAAAAATTAGTGTTTTAAAATTGATTATTGAACCCATGGGATCTGATGAGATCACCAGTAGAGAGAGTAAAGAGAGAAAAGAGAAGAGGACCCAGGACAAAGCCTTGAGGGTTATCCACAATTAGGGAATGAGGGAAGGGAACAAACATTTATTAAGAACTTACTATGTACCAGACATTGTGCCAAATACTTTTCAAATTTTAAACCCATTCGATTCTTATAACAACTCTGGAAAGTAGATCCTCATTTTTTAGATATGGAAACAGGGAAACAGTAGTTAAGGGACTTCCCTGGGGTCACACAGCTAATGTCTGGGGCCACATTTGACCTTGAGTCTTCCAGACTCCAGATCTGGCACTATTCATTCCACTACCTATCAGCCCCAGAAAATCTTGGTGTGGTTGCTGAGATCTCAGTTTCTTCATTTGTAAAATAGAGATGATAATAATAATACTTACATCACTAGATAATTTGAGGAACCAAATGAGTTAATATGTAAAGCACTTTTTCAGAACAGTATAACATTAGTTGTTATTTATTGTTGTTGTTAAAAGCTTAGGAGTTTTTAATTGGGGATAAGAAAATGATCAAAGAAGTATGGCTGCTGCTGGTATGGAAGAATGATAACAATTGAACTAAGAGAAAGCAGAACTGTTTAAATTTTATTTTGCTTATTTGCTCTGCCAAGCAAAATTATCCCTGGACTTGAAAAGTACAAAACAAATATAGTTAATGGGAAGTTTATGCCCAGAAGAACTAAAGAAAAAATATCTAGCTGCCTTTGATGCATCAAGTACTAAGTCAAAATGAACTATATCCTTCCAGTATTAAAATACATGGGAGACATGATTACTAAACCACCATTGGTGAGGTTTGGAAGATGATGGCAAATATGAAAGATACAGCAGAATTGATAAAGGGCAAATAATTGTGTGCCGATTTTCAAAAGAAAAATAAAGTCTGCAAACATAATTCTTTTTTGTTTAGTCATTTTCTATCATGTCCAACTCTTCATTGCTCTATTTGGGATTTTCTTGGCAGAGATATCAGAGTGGTTTGCCATTTCCTTCTGTGGCTTATTTTATAGATCAAGAAACTGAGGCAAACGGGGTTAAGTGATTTGCCTAAGATGACAGAACTTTTGAGTGTCTGAGGCCAGATTTGAACCGAATCTATCTTCCTGGATCCAGGGACAGGTACTTAATCCATTGCATCATCTAGTTGCCCCAAAACTTCACATCTATTAAAGGGATCATTAATAGCCCTCTAGAAAAGGAAGTAACAAACATGGCTTCATTAAGAACAGATTGGGGCAGCTAGATGGTGCAGTGAATAGAACACCGACCTTGGAGTGAGGAGAATCTGAGTTCAAATCCAGCCTCAGATACTTAACACTTACTAACCCCAATTGCCTTGAGGTGGGAGGAAGAACAGACTAATTTTTTTTCTTTTTTAAGCAGGATTATTAAACTAATAGATAAGGGGAATACTATAAATATAGTTTACTATATCTATAATACTACAAAGTATTTTTTGATGTGTCTCATGCTATTTCTCAAGAAAGGATGAAGAAATATGAACTATTAAAAGTACAGTGAAGTTGAATGTCTAGTTATAACCAGTAATTATTAATACTTAGATTTTAATTTGAAAGGAAGTTTCCAGTAAAAGAACCCATTAATGTTTACTTGGCCTTATTATGCTTAATATTTTATCATTGATTTGGATCAAGAGATAAATGTAAAAATGATGAAATTTTCAAATCATGCCAAGTTGATAAAGATAATGCACTGGATGAGAAAATCTAGGTTCAAAAATTATCTTGACAGGTTAAAATATTGAAGTGAATCCAGTAAAATGAAATCTAATAGATTAAATGCAAATTTTTATTTCTGAGCTCAAAAAATCAGTAGGGGGACAAATGGCTAAAAAGCATTTTGTCCAAAAAGATCTAGGGACCTTGGTCCCCAGCTAAGCTCACTATGGTTAACAGTTTGTTTTGGCAGCCAAGATAGCAAATGGAATCTGGGTCTACATTCAGAGAAACATGGAATCTGGGAATAAAGATCCTGTTGTTATCTTCTGGGTGCTCCATATTTTAGGAAGGACTTTAATACACTGGAAAGCACTAACAGGAGGGCAACTAGGATCATAAAGAACCTTGACTTGATGTCACAAGAGGAACAATGAAAAGAACTAAGGTTCTTAGCCTTAAGAAGAAATTATTTAGGCAACAAGTGATAATTGTCTTCAAATATTGAAGGACTGTCACACAAAAGAAAGATTAGACTTCTAATTGATCTGAGTACAGAATTAGAAGCAGTGCTTGGAAGTTTTAAATTAGAAAATTTAAGCTTCATATAAGAAATTCCTAGCAGTTGGAGCTATTAAAAAATGGAATGGGCTACCTTTAGAAGTTGCAGGACATTACCCACTGTAGGTCTTTCAAGTAAAGTTTGGTTAAGAACTTGTTATCTACTTTATAGAGTGTCTTTTTTTTAGGTATGGCTCAGACTAGATAATCTCTCAAAACATTTGCAACTCTGAAATTCTTTGGTCATTTAGGTACTTAAAGTGAAAAATCAAGT
Source organism: Myrmecobius fasciatus (assembly GCA_023553655.1). NCBI lineage: Eukaryota > Metazoa > Chordata > Mammalia > Dasyuromorphia > Myrmecobiidae > Myrmecobius > Myrmecobius fasciatus. The sequence continues at coordinate 147,814 of JAJPUD010004974.1, read as the reverse complement.
ACTCTTTAGAGAAATATTGTAATGGTAACAGGTGACTTGGGAACATAGATTTGATCTGTTATTATCCATTATTTCTTAAATCCTTCTCTAGCGTACCAGCAATGTCCGTTCTACATTTTTCAAAGACTGTTTATATGAAGTATTTGATGACTTGGAGTCAAAGATGGAAGATTCAGGAAAACAACTGCTTCAGTCAGTCCTCCACCTGATGGAGAATGGAGCCTTGGTATTAACCACAAATTTTGATAATCTCCTAGAACTCTATGCTGCAGACCAAGGAAAACAACTTGAGTCCCTTGACCTTACTGATGAGAAAAAGGTAAAGAATAAAAAATAGTAAAGTACTATTAGGTGGGGCAAAGGATTATTTCTTCCTTAAAAAATTTATTTAGTATTCCATTTTCCCCAGTTACATGTAAAAACAATTTTTAACATTTTGTTTTTAAAATTTTTGAGTTCCAAATTCTCCCTCTTCCTTCCCATCCCCCATCCCCCATTGAGAAGGCAAGCAGTTCAATACAGCTTATACATGTGTAGTCATACAAAACATCTCTATAAACATTTCCAAAACATTCCAATAATTGTCATGTTGTGAAAGAAAATACAGGCCAAAAAAATCCTCAAAAGAAAAATGATGTTTAAAAAGTATTCTTTATAAGTTTGTGCTATGATCAGCTATGACAGATTTGGTTCTTCGATCCAAAGCAATCCCAATAAATTTTGGATGGAAAATGCCATCTGTATCCAAAGAGAGAACTATAGAGATTGAATGTAAGACGATAAATGCTGTGTTCACTTTTTTTTTCCTTTTCTGTTTTTTTCTTCTCTTGTGAATTTTTCCTTTTGTTCTGATTTTTTTCTCCCAACATGATTCATTAAGAAATAAGTAAAAAAATGAAAGTACATGTATAACACCACACACACATACACACACACGAGTGCTGGGGTATTTTGGGTTTTTTTACATGTAACTGAGGAAAATAAAAATTGTTCTCTCCACCATAAGTCCTTCAGTGTTGTATTGGACCATTGCATTGCTGAGATTAGCCAAGTCATTCACAGACATTCATCTTACAGTATTGCTATTACTTTGTACATTGATATTTCACTTTGCATTAGCTCATGTAAGTCTTTCCAGTTTTTTCTGAGAGCATCCTTCCCATCATTTCTTATAACATGATAGTATTCCATAGTAGTCACGTACCACAATTTGTTCAGCTATTTTCTAGTTGATGGGCATCCCCTCAATTTCCAATTTGCAGTGGATTATTTCTTGATAATTAACGAGTACTCCCATTTCCTTAATAATACATGCAGCTAGTACTTCTGTAGAGATGAAGAGACAGCATCTGGACATCCCATTCTGAATATTACAATAAGTTCTTTTTAATTGTAATGGGATTTTTATCATTCAGTATTTAAAATGTTAGGTGATTATGGCATCATATTAGAATTAGCTCTAAGGATTTAACTCCAGAAAAATATTAATCAAGTACCTATCTGTTTAGGTTTACTGTGCTAGGATCTAAGGGTACAAAGAAATATGTGAAAATTACCTCATTATTCCTCAAAACAGATTATTTGATATTTATAATCACTTACCCCTCCACAGAGATGTCATATCCCATTGTGATTTACATGGAACCCTGGCTTTTCAAAGGCTTTTCAAATTTCTGATAGGTCTTATGAAGTAAAAAGGTTTTAAGTTTTGATCCAGCAGTCCGATGTGTTAAGCTTCAGCCCCGCCAAATTTTGAAGAATAATAACCTATCACTAATTTGGCTATAGAGTGAAACATTTTTCTGTTATAATAAATCACAAAGATAATTCACTGAATAGTTGACTACCCCCTCAGGGGAGGGAATGTTCATTTTGACAAGGTGATGAATCTTTGAAAATTAAAAAAATTGAATAACAGTAGAAAAATATATCTAAGCATGTAAAGTTGTTAAAAGCATGAAAAGACAACTAAAAGGGTAACATAGAATCTTAGAGTTGAAAGGGGCCTTGAAGTCCAACTAGTCTTAACATGTAATTGGTTAGAAATGCTTTCTATAACATACCAACAAGTGGTCCTCCAGCCTTTAACTTATCACATGAATAACATGTCATATGGTAGAATTCATAATAATATTCTGGATAATACCAAAAAAATTTCTAAATATAGTTTCCTACCTTCAGGAAGCACTACACCTAAATTAGCCTCTAGAATTTAATTACCAAGAAAGGGTGTAGAACCATGGTTTTTAGGAAGTTTTGGAAATAGTATCATCATGAAGATTTCTATGAACTCAGAAAGCTAATTGGATAAGTTTCTGAGATTTTATTCCTCCCACTATATAGTTTTATTACTTTACTTCCTCATTTTGCTTTCTTAAGGAACCTCAGTCAGTAATCATTTTTTAAATGCTTATTATGTGCCCTACATTTTGTTGTGATAGCAATGCAAATCTAATTTAGCAATTACACTAATATGTCCAAATTAGGGAATTACAAAGTCTCTTCCATGACCTTGCTCCATCAGTCCTTCTCTTTTTCTGTTAATCTTGATATTTTCAAAAATAAATGTTTATAGGGGCAGCTAGGTGGCGCAGTGGATAGAGCACCAGCCCTGAAGTCAGGAGGACCTGAGTTCAAATCTGGTCTCAGACACGTAACAGCTGTGTGACCCTGGGCAAGTCACTTAACCCCAATTGCCTTAGCAAAAAAAAAAAAAAAATGTTTATGCCTTCAAATATAAACAAAACAAACCCCTAAAACATCCTTCCCTTGACTCATTTACACATACCTCAGTACCTCCTTTTATTAGGTGAAACTGAAAAAGGAAAAAATTTAGAAAGAGAATAGGGCAGCTATTGATGTAGTTGTCCCCAAACCTCACCCCTAGCCCCACCTCAACCTAAAAATCAATTTCAGTCTTCTCCTGTCTACTGGCAGCTTCCATTTGTCTATAGATGTGTTCCTAATTAATAGACTATTGATATAATCACTGAAGGGCTTACTTTTATGGCAGCTAAAAACAAAGGAGACAAATTAAGAGTGGCTTTTGCTGATTATATACTATAGTTGTAATTATAGATGTTACATCATTTTTGTAGTTCACTAACATAGTAATTGAGTTTTTTTTAAAAAAGAAAAGCCACTTTGAAGAAGTGCTGATGCCAGAGATTCTTAAATGTGAGATAGCTTGAGATTCCAAAGAGGCAAAGAGAATTCATGGGTTGAGGGGAGGGAATCCCAATACAAATAAACAGTGGCAAGACATAGTATATTGAGTTTTGGGAATAGTTAATATTCCAGTTTGGAAAATAAATTGTTAAATAAAGAAGAAAGGGTGAGTTAGACACTTTAAAGAGCCTTAAATTACAGATTGAAGAGTTTGTACTTTTATCAAAAGGCACTAGGGAGACAATGAATAGTATTCAGCAAGCAAGTGACATGAGGTGTCAGGCCTGGGCCTTCAGGGGATCCCTTCGGGGCATATTTTTGCCAGCTATATGAAAGTAGATTAGAGAGCAAAGAGACTAAAAATAGACAAATCAGGAACCTACTATAATAGTTGTAGTGAGAATCATAAAAGACCCAAGATGGGGTGACAAGAATGGGACAGATTAGAAGAGAGACTGTGGAAGCAGAATTGACAAAACTTAACAATTGATTGGATATGGAGGACAAAAGAGGAAGGCAAATCAAAAATGATGCCAAGGTCACATACTTGGGTGACTGGGAAGCATTATGCTGTTGTGCTTAATAGATAAGATGAAGTTTGGAGGAAAAGATGATTAATCACATTCGGACATGATGAGTTTGAAATGCCTACCAGATCCAAGTAGAGATAAGCCAGCAGATAAGAATGTGAGACTAGTTTTCAAGAGCAAGATTAATATTGGATGTGCAGAGAGAGAGATTTGGGAGTTTATACATATAAATGATCATTGAGTCCATTTGAAGTAATGAGAACACCCAAGGAAAAGAGTGTAAAGAGAATACACATGAGGTCTTGGAATTATATGGGGACACCCATGCTTAAAGAGAAGGAAGATGATAATCCAGTCAAAGAAATTTAGGAATGAGCAGGAGGAAAAGAATCAGGAAAGGGGTGTCCCATAGAATCCAAGGAAGGAGGAGATGGAAAACTGTCAGAAGCTACAAAGTAGTCAAGGATGATGAGGATAATGAGTACTGAAGGGAAACCATTAGATTAATCAGCCAAGAGACAAGAGAGCAGATTCCCTTTTTGTGTCAGAAACAATGCTGAAAAATACTGAAGGTGCCCACAAAGTAGAGACATAATTAGAAGAGTCTTACTAGGAGTTTGGCAGTAGAAAAATGAGAGACATTGTGAGATCCCTAGAGGGGACTACAGAGTCAAGTGAAAATTTTTTGCATTTAGGGAACACATCAATAGACAGATGGGAAAATACCAGTGAATAGGGTAAGATTTGTTATTTGAATGGGGGTTGAGGAAAAGAACAATGAAGAGTAGTTGTCAGAGGAGACAAGTGTTAGCCTTGGCAAGAAGAATCACCTTTTCCTCAAAGATGAATAAAAGAGGAAAACAGTGAGTAAAGAAGAGTAGTAAAGTACTTCACTATAGAGGGCTTCAATTTTTCTCGAAAATCAAGAAGCAAGATAATTTTAGCCATGATTGCTATATCAATTGGTTTTGTTTAACTGGTTTTATTTATTTATTTTTTTTACAAAAGAGAATTTTGTTTGGGAAAGATATGTTTTAGAGTAGTAAATGTATAATTAAAACATATATATATATTTTTTAATTTTTAATAAAGTAGGTGGTGGCATTGCCATCTGCTAACTAACAGGGATTCGAGGTGGCTTTAGAAGCTCAAGAAGAGAGAAGACATTTACTGCAACTAACATAATAGAGAATCAAACAAAAAAAGAATAAAAACATTTCTATGAACTTGTAAGGGCCCTATTGAAATTAGCTAATGCGAATTTGTAGTCAGTCTTTATTTCAGTACTTTATATAATTTCTTTCAGTATCATTCAGCAACAAAAGAGTAGAAAAAATTTGGATAGTGAGGAAGCAGAAAAGCAGGGATTGCCGTAGTGAGACGAATGGTTAGAGAACTTGACCTGGGGGAAGGTTGAAATAATTTTAACACTAATTTTGTCTTAGATCTTGGGCAAATCACTTAAATCCTATATTACCTCTTTGCCTCATTGCATAATAAACACATGTGAAAATATTTTAAGGTCTGAAAGGAAAGAACCTTGAAGGCATAAGGCCGTAGACCTAGAGAGGAAAGGGACTTAGGAAATTAATCTTCTTTAGTTCCTTTATTTTACAGATACTGAAACTTTGTCCCAGAGGTTATGACTTGCCCCAAATTACTATGCAGTAAATGTTAGGACTGGAATTTGGATCCAGATTTTATGGATCCATTGTCTGCACTGTCACTGATCCTTGCTATTAATGCAAATTTTGTTTCTTTTATTGCAATTATGCAACTTATCTTTAATAGCTCTTAAAAGAAATCACGCAATTTCCATCTAAATATTTCCATTTAAAAGGAACTCACTATCTTAGTACTTTAATGCCAGTCCTTCCATTCCATTTTTGGATGATTTTAATTGATCTTATATTAACTGAAATTTATCTTCTTATAAATTCCATATAATGGTCCTCAAATTTGTCCTTTTGATCCAGATATAATAAGTCTAATCCATTTTCCATATGACAGTCCCTGAAATATTTGAAGTCATTTTGTCTCCTTTAACCTTCTCTTGTCTAAGTTAAATATGCAGTTCCTTCAACTGATCTTTTGTGTACTCACTCCCCCTAACTCTGCCACCTTCGTAATTCTCTTCTAGACATGTTCTATCTTTTTATGTCTCTGCTAAGTGGGGTACCCAGAATTGGACCCACTGTGCCTCTTATGGTCCAGTCAGGACAGTAATCACTACTCTCATCCTGGCCCTCATTCAAAGAATGAGGTTGTTCTTTTGATTGATACATTATGCTACTAACTCATCTTGAGCTTTTGGTCAGCTAGAATCACTGTCTTTTTCACATTAACTGCTTTCTATCCACATTTCCTATATACTTTACTTATGCAATTGATTTTTTAAAAAGTTAAGTAGGCATTTAAAATATAAATATAAATGGTTTCTCTATTTGCTTGTGGCATCTGCAATATTCCTGAAAACAATGCTATAAAAGTTCAGTTTCTTTTGAATTAGTTTAGATAAGTACTTATTTGAAGTTAACCTTAAAAGACTTATCTTGTTCTTAGGGCTAGGTTTAAGATCATAGGGATTTTTTTTTAGATCTGTAGATAACCTTCAAGATTATCTAGTCCAGCGATGTCAAACATGCAGGCCATATGCAGCCCACAACACTCCACAGTACAGCCCAAACAAGATGAAAATGGAGTTCCTATTTGATTTTAATGTGTTAATGTATTTATATGTACATATATTCATGTGTGGTTTTTTATATCACTATGTGGCCCATAGGAATCCATATGTATCTTTATGAATCCCCATTTCCATTATATTTTGACGCCAATATTTTGATCCAGCCTTGTCATTTTACAGATTGGTAAGCTGAGACTCAAGGGAGTGAAATGATTTGACCAATCATGCACCTAGTGAGTGGCAAAACCCAAATTTAGGTCTCTTGTCTCCACATTCATTATTTCAAATAACAGATTTGTTGGTATATAGACAAACCAGGGAGATGTTGCTTGTAGAGATCTGGAAGAATGCTAATATGTGGAAGATGAGCCTTAAAAAACAACCTCTTGCCCAATTATGATCTCTCCTCAAATGCTGGGCTTTACCCATCCTTGCTGAGCTCTACTTGTGTTGAATAGGTCCTGGAATGGGCTCAGGAGAAGAGAAAGCTGAGTGTATTACACATCCATGGAGTTTATACTAATCCTAGTGGAATTGTACTTCATCCAGCTGGCTATCAGAATGTACTACGTAATACTGAAGTCATGGTGAGTGCTTGGGGTCCTGCTTGGCATGTTGAGAACTGTTTTCTGAGAAACTTCTCTGAATATGAGTCACAGGTTTTAGAAGAGGGAGTGTCATTTCCTCTGGAAGTAGGAGAGTGTTGGAAGGTCAAGCATTCCTCTTCTGTTCTTCACAGTTGGTGGTATCAGCCTTGTCCTGGGAAACGTAAAGCTTCTCCTGGGATACCAAAATATAAGGCTTTTCCCAGCTTCATTTTGGAGACAAATAATTTAAGACCCAAGTACACTATTTTGTACTTGATTGCCATCTACTGGTCATGTAAATAATGCCATTTATCTGTACAAAATATATTATTAAATATTATCATCAGTAAAAACATATGCTTTGAGGGAATTTTTTGGTTAATAATGATGGGATTTTATGGGGCCATCAACACTTATTTACCTACTGCACTCTTTTGGAAATTATTGGAAGACTTTCCCCCTAGATTGGGGAAATGGCTTAACAGAATTAGGGGTGCATTCTCCAGAAGTTTTTCTTCCACCTGAAACTAAACTTTTTTGATATGGCTTATAAATTTGATCCCATTAGCCATTTTCTGGACTCATGATCAGCTCTATTCTCTAACTCAAGTTATGGACAATAGATACATAAGAAATAATTCTGTGTATTCTCCAACCTTGAGATTGGAATTAACTGATTCTAGGATTGGAAAGATTTAAAATTAAAATGTTTGGTTTTTTTGTATTTCATTAAAATAAAATTTTCCAAAAGGTAGAAAGTATTTGTATACTCTTCCTAGACACAGTCTTTAATTCTGTTATTGGTTCTATCATTTGTGGGAAATGACTCTAATGGGGAATTAGTTACTTCTCCTTTTCTGTATCTCATTTTCTTTATGAATTGAGAATTTTTTTTAATTCAGTAGCTTTGGGGAGGGGTGGGGTAAGATATTTGCTTCTAGCCAATTAGGAACAAGTCAACCTAATGACTTATAATTCTTTAATTATCAGTTCAGAATGAATGGGGAGTTTCTAAGTAAAAAAAAAAAAAGGTAAAAATCATCAAGAAAATTTGAATTGGAATGCAGACTTCTTAAAAAGACAAACTAACAAGTTCAGAGTTTCATTTGTATTCTCCTTTTTGTATTTCTTTATATATCTGAATATATGTTAGATAAATTCATAAGAAAAAAAGATATGCTCATGATTTCTCTTCTCTAGACTAAATTATCTCCAGTTTATCAGTGTTCTCATAATATATAACACCCAAAACTGAACACAAGATATAAGATGTAATCTAAGGTAGAAAAAAACAGGGTTTATAATTCCTGGACAACGATACCATTCTATTAATGTAGCTCAGGTTACAATAGCTTTTCGAGTTGACATATCACATAGTTGATTTCATTGAACATATAATCTGCTGAAATTTTTGAGATCTTTTTATTTATATACATACATATATATGTATACACCAACTGGTGTCTATAATTTCCCCATCTTACCAGTATCAAATTAGATAATATCTAGGAAACATTTTGCACATCTCAAGGTATAATATATTCGTAGAGTGGTCATATCTATGGGGTCTACAGATTTGAATTTTTCAAGAATAGGTTATCCTCTCTTACTTTCCCTTAACTTAGCTTCAGTACTGTCTCTCATCAATACTGCTATCTGTATTCTATTTTTTTCTTATCGTTCCTTTTTTATCGTTCAGTATCATTCCATGTATCCAGATCAGCAATCATATATATCCTTCCATACAACTTTCAAAACCAAATTCTTGTTTGTTGTCTTTAATTGTCCTTACTAGTTTCAGTTCATTCTGCAGTTTGGCATTTCTGAAATTATTTTTTCAGCATAATGCCATATTTTTTCATTTGTCCTCCATTATCTGCCCTTGATTTCATACATTTCTTTTAAAATTATACTGTTTGAGAAGTTCCTAGGGCTTCTACATTAGTCTCTGTATATAGCTTCTCCTTTCTTCCTCACTAAAATAGTTTCTTTTTTTGTCTTCAGAATTTCTTTTCTGAACTGATTTCCCCTATAGAATTCCATGAGCCTATCCTGTCTCTGAACGTTCAGAATCTATTTTCCTGAAATTCAGAGTACATGTCAAACTATATATACACTTCTCTTCTGTCACAAAGGCTGGACAAATAGTCACTTCCTTCCATATTCCCTTCTGTCACCTTCATACTAATAACCAGCTCATTTCTTCAGTGTAGGTGAGGTCAGTTACAAAATAGAATTTATTTCTTTTAAATCATATATTCAAAACCTGAAATTTTTAAAGTAAATCAAGATATTATTAGCAGCTTTGAGGGCTTTGGCAGGTATCTAGATAATTGTAAAGTGTTCATGCCTGCTATAGTATGCCTCCATGACAGTGATCTCTTTTCTAAATTACTTATCTGTACCCTTTTTTTTCCCCAAGTAGTTCTGGAGCCAGTTTGATCCTACTGGTCTTCTCCTAAATACTCTTTACTCATCTTCCCTTCCTTCTGATTCCTGGATTTTCCTCATGAGAAAATTTTCTTAATTTACATTGTTATTCAATCCCCACTCCCTTTTACCTATTCTTTTCATTTTGAATAAGATATACACTTCCAGGACCACAATGTAGACTTGGTTCTAATTCTACCAAATCTAAGACTCCTACTTGGGTCAAATTTTTCATCTTTGAATTAGCTCTCTAGTTCCCCCTGCTGGACATCCCTATTTTATATATTTGTATATAGTACTTTTCACACCACAATTATTACTGGCTCCTTTCTTAGTTCTTTTTTATTCTGTGAACTTTTGGTTATATTTAGTGCTATTCATATTCTTATGTTCCAGCTTCTCTCTGTGGTTCATCTTGATGTTTATAAGTAACCTATTTTCTTCTCTTTTCTATTCCAGTTAATAGCCATTTTGATTAGATTCACTAAACTCATGGCAAATAAATTCTTACCAGTACTTGTTAGGTGTATTCTGACCCTAACCAGGAGTACAGTATTTGAAAAATCCTTATCTTATTCCCAGATACTATCTTCTTAACCAGCTGTTTAGTTTCCCAAAATACCTAACTTATCTTTTTAATGCATTTATTATTTGAGGATCTCTATGTTCACAGCCCTAGAATATAAAGTAAAAGATACTTAGTGCTAGACAAACCAAAGGTCAGTTGGAGAGAAAGCCTTATACTAACAAAAATAAAAATAAAAACTTTTCTGAATAACCAGGAGGTAAAGATCTTTCATAGAAAACCAATCCTCTTGGTTATGAGGTTTTATGTCTAGTCTTATTTAATAGACTATGTTTTCTCATTATTTAATACATGGGTCACAGGTTGTTTTTAGTACATGTTTTCTCAGCTGTCATCAGACACTCACTGATATCTATCTTCCTTCTAGAGAGAAATTCAGAAACTTTATGAAAACAAGTCATTCCTTTTCTTGGGTTGTGGCTGGACTGTGGATGACACTACCTTCCAGGCCCTTTTCCTAGAGGCTGTCAAGCACAAATCTGACCTAGAACATTTCATGCTGGTTCGGAGGGGAGATGTAGATGAATTCAAAAAACTCCGGGAAAACATGCTAGACAAAGGGATCAAGGTGATCTCCTATGGAAATGAATATGCTGATCTTCCTGAATATTTCAAGCGTTTAACCTGTGAGATCTCAACCCGGGGCAGAACAGGTAAGAAGCATTTGAGACAAAGGACTCAGACAGTAGAACTGGACAGGATCCCACAAGCTTTTAAATTGGGATTACTGCAGAGACTAGAAACTGGTCATCTAGCCAAACTTCCAAATTAAGTTGGAGCTGCCCTCAAAATGAGATTAAAATGTCCCTTTGAATATATTGTTATTTTTGAAGAATTAATCATTGCTGATATATGTGTTTTTTGTTGTCATGAGACATTTTTAATCCAAGGTCCAGAATCCAGAGAACAGAAATTTTGGAATGCTTTGAAATTAATTTAGGAATAAGGTGTTCTCATAGAGATCCAACTCATTTGAGAGGTTTGAGAAATGCAAGAGGATATTGGTTTTTACAGTAAACATGCATCTAAAAAGCTGTGTATAAATCGGGTACTCGTAAATCAAATCATTTAAGATATCCTAGTATAACTGGCAAGAGTTTTTAGTAGTAAGAATTTTTTTTAACTAATCATCTCATGATTTCTTATGAAAAATCTAGATTTTTGCAAATCAGATTACTTAAAGTACAGGGTAATCCTACACTGACAGAGTAATCCTACACTGAGGAATGATGATCCGTGAACTTTGTTATCTACAACTGTGCTTTGGTATAAAGTGATGAAGTACAATACTTTTCAAGAAGTATATCTATAACTGACTTATAAGCTTATTGCTGTAATGGCTAGAGTACTAGGCTTGGAGTCAGTAAAACCTAAGTTCAAATATAACTTAAACAATTACTAATTATTGGACAAGTCACTTAATCTTTCTCATTTGTAGAGTGGAAATAATAAAATCACCTGCTTCTTAGAGTTGTGAGGATCAAATGAAATAATATTATAAAATGTTTAATACAGTGCTTTGCACATAGTAGATGCTTTAAAATGCTTATTTCCTTTTCTTTACCTATAAGACATTACAAAAACTCACAGACACCTTGAAAGACTAGATCTAATGAGACAGGCTATCATAGTGGAATGAGTTCTGAACTGGGAATCAGGAGACCTGAGTTCTAGAATTAACCAGAAAAGCCTACGAGAACAGGCAAAGTCACTTCATTTTTCTAGGACTCACATTTCTCTCATGGTCTCTCTCTCAGGTGCTTTGAATTCTGTATGGTTTTAGCCTAAATAAAATTAAGCTTTTAATTTTTAAATTGAGCACTGTTGCTTCTCAAATTTTTCCCATAGTTTAAACTATCTTAACCAAAAAGTGGTTAGAGTTGGAAGGAATATAAGGGATTTTGTAGTTCAACTTGTACCTTAGTAGAAAGTTATCTACAAAATCTCCACACATAGTCATCCAAGACTTCCATTGATAAAAGTATTCAGTACCACTGTTTCCCAAGATATAGCCTGTACCTCTTTGAGTTAGCACGCATTATTAGGAAATATCGTACAGAGCAAAAATCTGTCCCTTTGAAACTTCCACACATTAATTGCTTCTTTCTAACCATGTACTCTACTAAAGCAAGACTTTTCCTCTAATAACAAGCTTTCACATACTTGAATACAGTATCATGGCACCCTAGGTCTTTTGTCTGGGCTTAATATTTCCCAATTCCTTTAGCAGATTGTAGTCCTGGATATGTTGCAGTTGATCAGAGTTCTCCCTAAAAGTGACACCTAAATACAGGAGGAAATCTAAGCAATGTACAAACAAAAAATATCAATTAAAATCTATTTTTAAGTAATTAGATATAATTACAAATTTAGGAAAGATTTTTTTAATGTGATACTCAAACTGAAACCTATTTCTGACGTGTGGTCTGACAAGGGCAAAGTGTATTCATCTCTTTCATTTTTGACTTTGCTTCTACTAAGCAAATAAACTTCATTTGATTTCAATTTATTTCATTTGAACAAGCATTTTTTAATACATCTACTGTATGCTCACCACTAAAGTCACTGACACACTAATAAGACAGTCCCTACCTGGGGTTCATATACATAGAAGAGAAAATATAAGGTAATAGGAGGAAAGAGAGAACAAAGACCTGAGAGGATTTTTCAGGGTATCTTGGAGATCACATCTTAGTTAAATTTTGAATGAAAAGACTTGGCTGAATTCTTAGATGATATGGAACCGAAATAAAGCTAAAAAGGTAGCCAGACCATCCATGTCTGAAAAATCTGATGAATGATATGGTCAGACCTATTGCTTAAGAAAATTATTTTTACCATCCAAGTGAAGGCTGAATTAGAGAGAGAACTTGGAAGAGCAGCGATTTAAGGAGCTATTACAATATCCCAGGTAAGAGGTGATATTCTCTTTGACTAAGAATGAATGATGAGGGCAGCTAGGTGGCGCAGTGGATAGAGTACCAGCCCTGAAGTCAGGAGGACCTGAGTTCAGATCTGATCTCAGACACTTCCTAGCTGTGTGACCCTGGGCAAGTCACTTAACCGCAATTGCCTTAGCAAAAAAAAAAAAAAAAATGAATGATGATACAGCAAAGGAGACAGTCATAGAAGAAAGAGAAGAATACCAGAAGCCAGTGGTCATTGACTTTTAGGGAGAATAGTTTCAATTGCATAGTAGGATTGGAAGCCGTATTTTAAGTGAATAAGAAAATTAATTGGATGAGAGAAAGTAGAAGCAGCAAGATGACTTGCTAGGAATTTAGCCGTGAAAGTGAGAAGATATATAGAATGATAGCCTTATCCTCCAGTTAAATAAAAGTGGGTTTCTATGTTTTTGGTTTTTATTTTTTCAAAGATGAGGAAACCATATTTGTAGGTTTGGAAAAGAACAAGTAGATAAGGAAAGATTGAAAGTGAGAGAGAGAAGACACTGAGGTACTGTGGAAAGAATATTGATTTTGAAGTCAGTAGATGCTGGTCACTCAGTCATACAAGCACTTATTAAGCCCTTATTACATGTTTAATTATTGTGCTAAGTGCTGGAGATTAAAAAAATAAGAAATTTTTAAAAAGGCAGTTCATATTCTCAAGGAACTCAATCTAATAATGAAAACTTCATAAATAATTGTGTATAGATATAGGGGATGGCCAATAAAAATGCACAGTCAGGAAATGGGGAGTCTTGTGCAAAGAATGAAAGGAGGGGCAGTATTATTGGATTATAGAGTATGTAGAATTTCAGTTATGAATCTGGAAATAGAAAGTAAATAGACAGTAAATTGAAGATGGAAAAAAAAAAGAGTGGTGCAGCGGAAAGAGCACTAGTTTTGGAGTCAGTAGAACTAGGTTCACTTTTGTCATTACTAGTGTGATCTTGAGCAAATCATATAACGTTTCTGGGGTTTAATTTCCTTATCTCTAAAATTATGAGAGGTAGGTCATGTGAGGTTCCAAGATTTCTTCCAAATCTAAACCTGCAATAATGTAAACAAAGGGACCAAGTTCCCCAAGAAGATGGGATCATATGTACAAAATAGGGGATGACATTGGCAAATGTCACCTGTTTCTTGGTGACTATAGCAAAGGAAAAAATGGGGGTCCAGATAGGGAAAGGGCTTTCAGGTATAAATTTGGGAGAAGCCCATATTCTTGATGATGGTTAAAGATGAGTTGTACTGAGAGGAAAATAAATCTTCATTCAGGAATTCTTTTTCTTTTTTTTTTTTTTTTTTTTGGAGAGAGGGAGGGAGACTGCTTTACCCATGTTGGGCTTTCAGTCAGTGCTTTTCACAAGAGCTTCATTCTAACTAATATCTCTTATTCTATACTTGTAAAGTTGATGGGTTTTTTAAGTACTAGGCTCTGTTACTAGGTGCTAGGAATACAGAGACAAAAATGAAACATACCCACAAGGACCTTATATTTTATTAAAGGAAACAAACACACATATGAGAAAATACAGAGAGGTAGAGTCAACATGGCACAGTAGCAAGGAGAAATATAGCAAGCTCCCTCCAAAACGACTTCATACATCTAGAAGATGACCAAATTGAATGAAATTGGGAAATCAAAGAAAAAAATAAACAGCCAGTTTTCCAACACAGGTTGGCATGCGGACATAGACCTAGAAGTCTGTTGACACTGGGGACAGGATTTGGACAGGAACAGAGCATTCTAGTGCCTAGCAACTGTGTCCAGACATAGCAATCTCATGCAGGGAGAGGGAACAGTTGCTATTTGGCAACTGTCAGTCATTATCCAGTTCTAGCTCACAGATTCAGGGCACAGACTGAAGAAGAGATCTGCATCCAGGGGTGTCATTCCAGGGTTAGGAATAACTGCTTTTTTTTTTTCTTCTTTTTCTTTAAATCTCCAGAACTTGGCACAATAATTAAGCTTGTAGTAAGGACTTAATAAATGCCTATGTGACTGAGTGACTAGGGTCCACTGACTTCAAAGTCAATATTCTTTCCACAGTACCTCAGTGTACCTCTCTCAGTTTCAATTTTTCCTTATCTGCTGGTTCTTTTCCAGGCCTACAAATATGGCTTCCTCTTCTTTGAAAAAACAACAACAACAACAAAAAAAAAAAAAAAAACCAGTGAAATCCACTCATTTAACTTGAGGATAAGTTATCATCCTATATATCTTCTCACTTTCATAGCTAAACTCCTAGCAAGTCATCTTGCTGCTTCTACTTTCTCTCATTCAATTAATTTCTCATTCACTTAAAATATGGCTTCCAATCCTACTATGCAATTGAAACCATTCTGTTTGTTACTCAAAATGAAACCCAGGTAGGGAAGGGGTTGCAGGTGATAGAGTTTACCCTGGATCAGAACACTTTGGGAACTCTGAAGGCTTTTGGATCTCCAGCCTGTACCCAAGAACCAAGAATAATACAGCTCTCAACAAAGCAGAAACAGGACCACCCCAGACTTTCCCTCCAAAAGTATATACAGCCTTGCCCTAACATCAAGTGTGAAGTAGAGAAGTAGTCTGAAAAGAATGAACAAATTAAAAAGAATCCCACTATTAAAAGCTTTTATGGTGATAAAGGTCACTCAAGACAAAAACCCTGAAAAAGAGAATAACTCCAAAACATCTACATGCCTCAGAGAAAAACATTTCTTGTGAACCAATTCAATTAGAATTCCTGGAAGAGAAAAAGTATTTAAAAAATTTAAAAAAAACAATTTTTATAAATGAAATTAGCTAGAGGAAGAAAATTAGAAGAGGAATTCTTTATGGAGTAGAGAGTTGGGAAGAATGAATAGCTTAGCACAATTAGTACAAATCCTTGTCCAAACAGCAAAATCTCTGAAAATTGGAATGAACCAAATAAAGGCAATGACTCCTTGTGACAAAAAAAATATTAAAACTAAGTCAAAAGACTGAAAAATAGAAGGATATTAGGAATCCCAATGAAATTATTGACCTGGAAAACAGATAAAACAGAAAAGAATTTTAAGAATTGTTGGATTGCCTAAAAGCCATGACTCCCCCCACCACCACTACCACCAAAAAGAAAAAAAAAGCTTAAACATCCTTTTTAAAGGGATCATAAGATAAAACTGTTCAGGTTTCTTGCAGAGGTCAGTGTATAGGTATGTTTTTGAGGGGTGAAGAAAAGGATTGTATTGGGAGAATGGTAAAGAGGAGGTGGTATAGTATATAAATTACATGAAGAGGCATAAAAGAAAGGGAAATAAGAGGGCAGGGTTAGCATTACTTGAATCTTACTCTCAATAAGATTTGGCTCAAAGGGAATAACATATACACACTTAGTTGGGTATAGGAAATTCTCTTCCCTTATAGGGAAGTAGAAGGGATAAAGGGAAAGAAAAGGGAAGAGAAGAAGCTGATAGAAGGAATGGCAGACATTCTCCAATTGATAAATGGTCAAAGGATATGAACAGACAATTTTCAGATGATGAAATTAAAACTATTTATAATCATATGAAAAGGTGCTCCAAATCACTATTGATCAGAGAAATGCAAATTAAGACAACTCTGAGGTACCACTACACACCTGTCAGATTGGCTAAAATGACAGGAAAAGATAAAGATGAATGTTGGAGGGGATGTGGGAAGACTGGGACACTGATGCATTGTTGGTGGAGCTGTGAATGGATCCAACCATTCTGCAGAGCAATTTGGAGCTATGCTCAAAAAGTTATCAAACTATGCATACCCTTTGACCCAGCAGTGTTTCTATTGGGCTTATATCCCAAAGAAATCATAAAAGAAGGAAAGGGCCCCACATGTGCAAGAATGTTTGTGGCAGCTCTTTTTGTAGTGGCTAGAAACTGGAAACTGAAGGGATGCCCATCAATTGGAGAGTGGCTGAATAAATTACAGTATATGAATGTTATGGAATATTATTGCTCTGTAAGAAACGACCAGCAGGACGATTTCAGAGAGGCCTGGAGAGACTTGCATGAACTAATGCTCAGTGAAGTGAGCAGAACCAGAAGATCATTATTCACGGCAACAGCAATACTATATGAGGATTCTAATGGACATGACTCTCTCCAACAATGAAATGCTTCAAACCAGTTCCAATTGTTCGGTGAAGAGAGCCATATACACCCAGAGAGAGGGATGTGAAATGTGGACCACAACATAACATTTTCATATTCTCTATTGAGGTTTGCTTGCATTGTATTTCCTTTATCGGATTATTCTTTCTTGTAGATATGATTTCTCCTGCACAAAAAATGATGCAATAACTATACATATATTCGATTTCTTAAGTATTCTAACATAATTATCATGTAGTGGATATCCTGCCATCTAGGGGAGGGGTGGGGAGTAGGGGGGAAAAATTTGTAACAGAAAGCTTTGTAAGGGTTAATGTTTAGGAATTGCCCTTACATATATTTTGTAAATAAAAAGTATTAATAAATAAAAAAAAAAAGAAGGAATGGCAGAAGTATGAGGGAAAGGGGGAAAGAAAAGGAGTGGCTGATAGAAGCGAGGACAGATTAAAGGAGGTGGGGGTCAGAAGACTATGTTCTGATTTAGCAACAAGGGACAAGTGATGTTGCCATGTTTTAGTTTAGTTTTTTTAAGGTTTCCAGATTTGGTGCCTATATAAGACTCCATTCAATATTTCTGCTGTGAGGTAGAGAAACAGTCAAGAAATGGATATATGGGATTTGAACTCAAGTCTAGCCTCTGATATTATGTGATCAAAGGTGAGTTCACTAAACCTATTCCAGCCTTAAATATTCTCATCCACAAAATGGACGTTAATACATGCATTCTTCCCATACATCATATACTTTTTGTAAAATAAAGACTTCATAAACCTAAACCCTTATATTAATGCAAGTTATACCTCTCCAGTAGCCCAGGCAATTCTCTAAGACAATAGGTTCAGCCTGGATTGTTAAAAGTCCCTTACCAGGAGCGACCTATAAAAATGTACCCATCTCAGGGGGCTTTTGTGAGGCTCAAATGAGATATTACATAAAAAGAGCATTTCTAATTTTAACGTGCTATGTGAAATCAGATTTGGGGATATATTTTCCTTTTAAAAATTTGGGCCACTGCCTTATTCTGCAAAAGTTTTAGTGTGTCTGTTGAATGGATATGGGTAATCAGTAGTCAGAGAGGAGTAACCTTGAAAAATTCCTATATTCCTTATCCCTTAGCACATTAGTAGTTATCAATTATTCATTTGTTGAAATCAATCACCCCCTAGCTAAAATTCCAACCTAATTTTTTTTAAGCTTTTTATTTGCATAACATATGTATGGGTAGTTCCTCAATATTGATCCTTACAAAGCTTTCCATTACAGATTTTCCCCCCCTAGCCCCCTTGTCTCCCTTAGATGGCAGGAAGTCCACTACATGTTAATTATATTAAAATACTTGACAAGTCGAATATATGTATACATATATATATATACAAATATGTATACTTATTTCCATA
Organism: Myrmecobius fasciatus; assembly: GCA_023553655.1. Classification (NCBI taxonomy): domain Eukaryota; kingdom Metazoa; phylum Chordata; class Mammalia; order Dasyuromorphia; family Myrmecobiidae; genus Myrmecobius; species Myrmecobius fasciatus. The sequence continues at coordinate 129,366 of JAJPUD010004974.1, read as the reverse complement.
ATTATATTGCTGTGCAAGAACAATCGTATCTACATGAACAAAAAATATCTGAGAAAGGAAACACGATGCAAACAAACATCGAATAGAGAGCATGAAAATGTTATATTGTGGTCCACATTTCATATCCCTCTCTCTGAGTGCATATGGCTTTCTTCACTGAACAATTGAAACTGGTTTGAAACATTTCATTGTTGAAGAGAGCCTTGATCATCATAATATTGTTGCTGTGTATAATGATCTCCTGGTTCTGCTCGTTTCACTCAGCATCAGTTCATGCAAGTCTCTCCATGCCTCTCTGAAATCGTCCTGCTGGTCGTTTCTTACAGAACAATAATATTCCATAATATTCATATACCATAATTTATTCAGCCACTCTCCAGTTCATGGGCATCCATTCAGTTTCAAGTTTCTAGCTACTACTGCCTTCTTGCACATGTGGGTCCCTTTCCCTCCTTTAAGATCTCTTTGGGATATAAGCCCAATAGAAGCACTGCTGGGTCAAAGGGTATGCACAGTTTGATAACATTTTGAGCATAGCTCCAAATTGCTCTCCAGAATCCAACCCAAATTTTGAATGCCATTAGGCTACTTTTGTAAATCTCAGCTGGAATAGAATCAGCACCTGGTGCCTTACCAGGTTATGCATGGTGAGGTCGAGGGCAAGGAGAAAGCCTAGGTTGCAAACCTAGGAGACTGGAATAATTTGACAGAAATAGGGAAGATTGGAATTAATATACTTAACCAATATTGTGTATTGAAGCTTATCTCTATTAAACTATAAACTCCATAAGGGCAAGGCAAGTTTTTTATAAACTGACAGTTTCTTTCCCTCATTAATTTTCTTCATGAGTCACTGTTGGTAGAAATCAGAGCACATGCCTCTGGGAAACTGGCAAAAACTACCTTTTCTACAACATGGAACATGTCTAGTGACTGCATGAAGTCTTGCTCTATAAGGGCTTGCTGACTGATGGGTTGTGTCTGCAAGCAAAATTTTATTCAATTAAGTTGCAGTAAATAAACATGGTTTTCTCCATTCCTTCCCCTCAAAGTAATATTAAGTCTGGAAATTAACAAAATGTTTTACTATTAAGTGCCTGAATACACTTGGGCCATGTCCTCTTGTGAAGGCCAATTACTTGAAATTTGATTTTAGCTCTGATTTCAGAGTCCTTCAGAAATTGACTAGCAGTTGTGAAATTTTCAGAATATCAATTTACCCTAAACTTTAATAACTATTCCAGAAAGCTTTGCAGGGGTACATAATAATGTGCTGAAAAAAAATTGAAAACTGTTCTGAGAAAGGAATGTGGAAACAACAAGCTATATGCTAGATCCTATTCAGATGCTGTGCTTATTGTATTCCTTCTTAATTCAACACAGGTTAGGAAGGCTTTCCTAGGCCACAGACTTGTAAAGCCTTTTTGATGGTGGGAGCAAAGCCTAGTTAAAGAATAATTTGCCATTTAGGCTAACTATAGAGATCAATATAAATTCTTACTCTTGGCTTTGAAAAATCCACTTCACAAGTTCAAGATAGAATAGGCATGACTAGACAAAGTCTGGCAACATTTGGCAAATTTTAGAATATAAGGTCATTGAGTCAGTCGTGTAATGTGGCATACAGAAGAGGGACATAACGTCAACCAGTACTCTACATTAGTTCTACCATGTTTAAATTATTGTATTCAGTTTTGGACATCCCATTTTAGAAAGTAGATTGATCAACCACTGAATGTCCATGTGGGCAACTAAATTGTTGAATAAATGTGTTTATATAATATGAGAATCAAATGAAGGAACTGATGGTATTTAGCATAGGAAAGAAAAATCCAGGAGGGGACATGAAAGCTGCCTTTGCAGGTATTGGAATGACTGCCACATGGAAGAGGAATTCTGCTTGATCCCAGAGGACAGAACTAGGAACAATAAGTAGACACTGCAAATGAAAATTTTGCCTCATTGATAGAAGGAAAAAACTTTACTTTTGTAACTATCCAGAAGTTGAATGGACTATCTTGGGACATGATGGATTTTCCCCCCCTCACTTTTATGTTTATCAGCTAATTGTAAATAGTATCCATTTTTCAGATATGGGTTGGGCTTGCTAGCTCTGTGATCCATTTCAATTCCAAAATTTTGTGATTTGTATCTAGAAGTGTTTCATAAACAGTATGAACAGCAAGCTGTTTAGAGAAGAACTACTCAAACTTATTCCCTTTTGTCCTAAGAAATTTTTATGTGGATCAAATCCGCATTCATAGGGGCTAGATTTTTCTAGGTAAAGATAAAGTTGGGATAATTAGGTGATGAGAACTACAATTTCAGCTAAAAAAGAATTAATTAGAAGTGTTAGGATAAGGTTAATTATTTTTCTCTGATTTTACCCAGAATTTAATGATTGGAAATCAGTAGTACTAATTATACTATTTTTCCTAATTTGTAACATATATATACTTTTTTTGAGATTTCAACACAAACAGATTTGGGGGGGGAACTAAACCTAAGTTGCTGACCCCCATGTTATAACATCATTTTATAATCCATTTTATCTCATAAAGCCCCCTTGCTTGGGTTCCATTCCAATCCCTGACTAAATTTGCTTACTTGTGTTTTGTAATGCTGCCCACAGAAACCTGTGGGAAAACACTTAACCTTTCAACTGCAGTGCTAGTTCTCATTTGTGTATTTGTGCTATCTTGCAAACAAGTTTTATATTTAAAATAGGGCAGTTGGGGCTTTCACTCAGACTCAGTGAACTTATCTTTGAAAGATAAGAGATCTTTACAACAAAGATTTTACAACAAATTGAAGATAGCCATTATTCTGCTAGGTAGTATTTTGTCCCCAAGTCCTGTGCCACTTTCTTTTCCTCTAGTATATATTTGTAATTCCACTACAAATGAAGGATTTCTAACCTTGTGTCCGTGAACTCCTTTGATATGTTGAAATTACTTCTTAAAATAATTTTTAAAAATTTTATCCATAGACCTCTGGAGGGACCCTGGGTTAAGAACTCAGGGATACAGTTGATACTTTTACTCTAGGACCCTACTATTGACTTGGGACACGTTAACTGCTCACCACTTTCTCAAAGCCACTGGATGTTAATCTACATAAGATTACAGATTTGTTTTTCTAAAATCTCAACCATGAACACTACAATTATTAACCTGATTCCTTTGTTTGACAGGGATGGGAAGAGAAGGTCAGCTAAATGGTTCATCTGCAGCACACAATGAAATAAGAGGTACAAACTATTTTCTCTTCTGCATAGATTCTGAAGTGAGTGGATAAATTGGTCTTAAACACTGCTTCAATCTATAAGAGGAAGTATTTTTAGGGTTTAGTAAATACTTCAAAAGGAAGACTCAATACATTATAGGATCTGGCTGCTTTATTAAATTAAAATTTAAAATCTTCATGCAGGTCACAAAGATAGCTCAAAACAAACTGATAATTGTATTATGTCTATGTAAAATGTTATGATTCCTCTGCTATGATTCCAGGAATTAGCTAAGGTCCTAAATCTCTACAGTTATAATGGTATACCTATCTTTTTTCAGAAGCAACATTTTAGTATTATTTACCTTCTTCTCTCTCCCCCCACAGGATGTAGTACATGAGGGGCTGCTAAAAAAAAAAAAAAAAAAAAAAAAAAACCAACACAATTAGAGCAAAAGCCACAGCTCTCAGGCCCCATCACAGACAGTGTTTAACAAGCAATCTTACAAGAATCCAACAGCTCCCAGAAAATAACAAAACACAGAAGATATTGAAGTTTCAGGGGAAAAACTGAAAAGGAGCCTACCTTGTTCCTTTTGTGTTTGGTTCCTGCTGGGCTTGGTTATCCTGCTGCCTGTTCCATTTCCAAGATTACCTTGAGTGACCACTGGGCCCTTCATGGGTTGGACATGCTTGTGTCCACTGAACACTTCAATGTGATACCTCTCCTGGTTGTGGTAGCATCTCTGCATGAAGGACTTTGGGATCTAGATGCCATGGAGCTACCATGGTCCCTGCTGCAGTTTTGTACTCTGTACTTTGGTTTTTCAATTAAGCTTAATTGCTTTTTTTAAACATGACTTGAAGCTCTAGTTTTCTAGACCTTTTACAATGTACAGTATTTTGCATATCTGAGCTGTAATAAAAGCCTGTTCATTTACTTTCTCAGACCCTAGCTTTAATTTAGAGTCACCTCACAACTCAGTGGAACATCTTATCCTAAGTCATCAATAAGTTAGGATTTACAGTGGTCCTGGTTTCTTTCAGTAAAAGGGATTTACAATTTTTAGCAATCAGCAATCTCTGGCACTTCCCTGGGTAGAAAATGGTTATGATGAGGATTTGACAATCAAATTTGCCCTTCAAATATAGGTTTGGGGGTTGTTTTCGATCTATAGCATTTGACATCACATAAAAGGCATCCCTTCCCAGGTTAATGGCATTATGTGTCACAGCTGCTTGCTTTCACCATGTATTTAGAGAAGTTTCCATTCTTGTCAGGGTTGAGTGGAAAATCAGAAGTTGATACTGTTTCTTTTTCAAAAATCCAAGATTACTTGGCAACCTAACGTTCCAATGTCAAGATTTATATAGAGTACCAGTCAGGAGGACCTGAGTTCAAATATGGTCTCAGACACTTAACACTTCCTAGCACTTAACCCTAATTAATTACCTCAGCAAAAAAAAAAAATTATGACTAATGTGAAATCCCAAAATTTGATAATCAGACACTACCATTGCAAACAGAAAAGGCAGCATTATTTATGAAATTTATTTTCTTTATATAAATTATGTATTTCTCTGGGCAGACAGCCTTTACCTTATTGCACTAACAGCACATCTGCAATACTGAGCTACAAGACAAATCTTAACGAGAATTTGTATTCAACGTAGCACTTGTATACCAGGCACTCTGGAGAGGATAGGGATAAGGAAGCTGCCAGCCTCCCTTAACAGGATCTGCTGGGAAGGGTAAAGAATGGGAAGAGGGAACAGGACTGCCTTTCCAACAGGACTTCCAGGAAGGGCAACATGCAAAGCTCACAAATGAACTCTAGGGAAGGGATGGGAGGGTGTTTTAGAAGGCCAACAAGCCTAATGCACGATGCAGCTTCACTCCCTTTATCTGGGAAGTTTAGCTCTAAAGGAAGCAGGGATTTATCTCTGCCTCTTCACTTGTAACAGGTCACCCTGGCCTAGTTGGATGTTTTAAAGTTATGGGTGAGCTACAGTTGTCAGAATTAGCAGCAATTAAGAGTATGTCATACACTGACTGAGGTGGATTCTATCCTGTGCCACAAGCACATAAAGAGGGAATGAAAGCCATGTATGTCTCAGTGATTAGTACCAAATCAAGACCCAGGGCTGCTTTGGCAGAAGTCCCAAATCAAACTTGAATCTGAAGCTGCTTGTTAGGCACAGAGCACCCTTGGACCACACTCACAGTGTGGACATATAGAAAGCTCTAGTGTCAGGGTCTTCCAGCCATTGGTCAAAGCTGTAACGAGACAGTACAGTATAGGCAGAGTGAAGGGGACCCCTGAGTTGGGTGGGGAAGGATCACAGGGCTGCATTGAGGGTCAGTGGGCAGTGATTGAAACATGATTGGGCCCTCCTTGCAGATGGAGAATCTAGGATGGGTGGGGAGGCTGGCCAGGACAAGGTTCTGGGAAAATTGCAAGCCCCTGGAGCTCCCTTTATTCTGTGTTTGCAATACATTCACGACAAGCTGATCTCATACTCCAAAGAACATTCTGGACACAGGGGTGGAAAGGGTAGAGGAAAAGCAGTGATTTGGTACGGAGTGCTGCACCAAGTTAGGCCTTCATGAGAGCAGCCACCACAGCCTTGGCATTGAGGCTACGAAGATCACTGTAGGTCTGGCCAGTTCCAACAAAGACAATGGGTTTGCTTGTGATGTATGTCATAGAAATGGCAGCACCCACCTGCAACAGGGAAAGGAAACACCCCAGTCAGTTCTAGCCCATTTTTTTTAATCCACTAAGAACAAGATATGGAGGACAGGACTAGAAAAGTCTACTAGCCTTATGACCTCCAATTTCTTTGTGTATTGCAAAGGATTCCTGATCTTAAGATTTATTTTGTTTCATGTTCACCACCCTTGAGCCTTTTTTTACCTTGTCATCAATGGTATCAAATTTGGTGAGAACAATGCCATCAATGAGCCGGGGTGTTTGAGCCATAGAGTGATCAGCCAGAGCTTTGTTGAATTTTACCTGCAAGAGAGAAAAGGTAGTATTAGGAACTATACCATGAAAATTACAGGAAAGAAATAAAACAAAAAGGCCCTTACCAGCTGGTCTACAGCTTCATTTCCCACCAAGGCCTCCCCAACAAACAGCACCAGGTCGGGTGTGTTGACAGCAATGAGTTTGGCCAGAGCAGTCATCAAGGGTGCATTGTCTTGCATTCGTCCAGCTGTATCCACCAAGACCACATCAAAGGCCTGATTCCTAGCTGCAGAGAGAGAACACTTGTCATGTCAAATGGATGTAGGAATAGGGAAAGTTGACTGCAAGATTTGGACATCCTCACTTTTCAACTTTGGCCTTTGTCAGTTGTATCGGGGCTTTTATAAAAGCTTGTCCGTTTTCATTCTCAAGCCCGAGTTCTAATTACAAATATGACAGAAAACAGGGAAAGGAATTTTGTCTCAGGTTAGGCTACTGTCAGTAGAAAGACAGATGGAAAGCAAGAATATGCACAAGCAACTCAGGAGCTGTATCCAAGGCCTAGCTCTGACTTTTATTAAGGTTGCATTCCTGGGGCTTTGCCAACCCACTTGGAAAGAAAAGACTTCCCCCACCCCTTGAAAAAATGAAACCTGGTGTGAAACCAAAAAAAAAGTCAGAGACCTGCCCTCCCGTCCCTAAGAATTGTACCAAAAGAAATGGCCTCCATGGCAATGCCGGCAGCATCCTTGCCATATCCCTTTTCAAACAGATGCACCATGGTTCGGCCACCATGGTTCTCTGGAGGGTGCAGAGCACTAAGACGCCGTGTGTGGGTGCGCAGCTGCTCCACTGCTCCTGCCCGAAATGTGTCACAGGCAGCAATGAGGACACTGAAATTATTCTCCAATAGCCAGAAAGAGATCTGAAACAGGAAAAGAAGATCTTGTGGGCCTAGGTGGAGGGGCATATAAAATAGGTATAGAAAATACAGATAATGAAAGCTTAAGATAGGACAGGAAAGCCAAGGGCAACTAGCAGCTGAGGAACATTCCTTACCTTGGCAAGATTTGTGGATTTGCCCACTCCATTGACCCCACAGAAAGTAACAACGTAAGGACGTTGACGGCGCTGAGCATCCATGATATCTCGGAGCATGTCCACACGCCTCTGTGGCTGCAAGATCTGTACCAATGACTCCTGTAGTGCTTGCTTTACTGTGGAAGTCACCGCTGGAAGTAGAAGAGAGAAAAGAGGTAGCACCAAAAACATGGCAGGAAGAGAACCCTGCAATACTGATGTCGCCAGCCCCTGTCAGTACTTGGGCAAACACAATCCTGTATTGCTGTTACCTCTCCCATTTTCTAAATTAAGTATCTTCCAATTCCATCTCAACATATCCTCTATGACATGCTAAAGAATAAGAACACTAAACAGAGGAATAGGCAATAGTTAGGACAAGATTATACTTACTGCTAAACGTGCCCATCACCTTCCCCTCCAACTTGTTGGCAACAGACTCACAGAGCTGGAGAGCGATATCTGCAGCCACATTCTTAGCTGAGGGCATAGAGAGCAGGGCAGGTATACATAAGTACAATGCCAGCAGTACTTGTTCTGATCCTCAACGGTGAACTGGCCAGCGAGGTCTCCCTCCCTTTGGCTCATAGAATGGTAAGTACTATGGCAAAAGTTAATGGGCCCTGCTCCCCAGGAATCTCAACCCTCACAAACACAGCCCTTCCCTAGCTCCTTGGGTCTCACCAATTAGGTGGTCACGCATCTTGTCCAGTACAGATTCCATGTCTTCACGACTTAAGCTCTTAGAGCCAACCAAGCCTTTCAGCATCCCAAACATGCCACCCAGGGCTCCCTTTGTAGCACTGGAGAAAGAAGAAACTATTAAGCACCCACTAATCCAAAACCCTCTGAAATGAAGAGCTCCCAACAACTGACACCACTTCTATTTATCTTCCTCCAACCTTCTCCATGGCATATTTGGCTTGCTCCTACCACAAACCACTCTCTACCTGGGTTTGGCCGAGTTCTGAGTGATTCCCTCATCATCTGAGCTGCTGCAGTCTAGGTCTTGTAACTGTCCCCCTGCCTGAGTTCCTCGGATCTATGGATTGTAAAGGAGAGATAAAAAGAAAAAGGCATAATTAGTGACAGCAGAATGAGACACATTATCCCAAGATTCCTCAAACCAAGAACCAGGATTATGACTCTAGTTCTAGATCAACAGTTTTCAAAATGTAGTCTGGGGTCCCTAAGCCTTTTCAGGGGATCCACAAAATCAAAATTATCTTTATAATGCTAATTTCTATTTTAATAAATATCAATAGATAATAACCCACATAAGCAAAAAAGTCCTCAAGAAAATGTTTGAAAGGCATAGAATAGTTTCTATATATTCCTTTACTTTAAAGGTTTCCAATTATCTCTTTCTTACAATCACCTAAAAAAGAACCTTGAAGCCTTTGTTGTCATTCACTCATTTGAGTGGTGTCCAATCCTTTCTGACCCTATTTGGAGTTTTCTTGACAAAGATACTGGAGTGCCATTTTCTTCTCCAGCTCATTTTAAAGATAGAGAAACTGAGATAAACAATGACATGATCAGGGTCCCACAGCTAAGTGTCTGAGGCCAGATTTGAACTCAGGAAGATTAGTCTTTTTGACTCCAGGTCTGGTATTGTGTCCACTCTGCCACCTAGCTGCCCTAAAACTATGGAACATAGTCCCATTCCTCTTCCTACTTTAATCTGCTGGTAATGAAATCCTGCCTTTCCTAGTCCCTCCTCTTCCTATACCCACAATCACTATCTTGCTCTTACCAGATTGATGTCCTCTTGCAAGGTGGTTTCAGGGGTTCCATTGGTGGTAGGGGGGCTATAGTCCAAGACTTCATTGGCACGGCCACTCAGTCCCCATACCCGAGGTGCCTTTTTGCCTTTCTCCTTTGGTGCATCCGACTTTGAGGACTTGCTAACAAGGGGTTTGTGTTGGCAGGAAAAATAGGTGAAAAAAGAAATAAGTCTGTCCACCCATCCAGAGAATAGTCCTAAGTCTTTTGTCTCAAGAAAGCGTAGCTAAACCATGATACCCATGGGGGGTATGAGAGTAATGAAGAAAGGGTGGAAGTCAGCTCACCTAGACTTATCAGCACCTCTCCCATGCTTCTGCATAAATTCCTCCCGCTTCTTTCGCATCAGTTCTTCTTTGGACAGTTCCACCCCATCACCAGGGCTAACTGGAAGATCAGGCTTTCCTGTAGGTGTCCCTTTGCAGGCAGGTGAGGAGGCTTCAGGACCTGGAGAGAGAGACGGCTGAACTTGGGAGTCAGAAAGACCTGAGGTCACATCCTACCTCTGAAATTAGCTGTATGACCATAAGTAATTCAACCTCTTTGGGCCTCAGTTCCCTCCTCTATAAAGATTGAATGTTATGAAATTCAATGACTATGTAAAGCACTTTACTTTTAAAACTTAAAAAAAAAAAATTTATAAGTACCAGTAATTACTATATAAAGCTTAAAACCCTAGCCAAATATAATTTTGGGGAAAAAACTCTTATTCCCACAAGAATAAGATACTTAGGAAAATATAAGGACTGGGAATGGCTTGAGTCACTGGGGCTGCAGAGCAGGAATGAGAGATGATGATGAGGGCTTATCAGGTAGCTATTAAGGGAATGTCCAAGAAGCATTTGAACATACCAGTCCCTAAGTTGGTTCTTTCTCAAAAGCCCAATACTTCCAACCACTCATGAATCCCCTCACCCTCTTTCTTAGCCCCTTTATTTTTCTTGTTGCTTTTAGTTTTTTCCTTGGGCTTCTCCCCTCGGAACTCAATCATGGACTTCACAGTTTTCTTGGCCTTTTCAGAATCTTCAAATTTCTTCATGGCAGTGGGAGCACGGATCTTACTGCTCTCCTCTGCTTCCCTGCGAGTTGAGAAGGGAAAATGGTTATTTTCTTCTATCCACACACACAAGAAAAATAAATAAAAGAAATCCAGGGCCAAGACTAAGTAATCCAGAATTTCCAGGATTCAGAGATTTGTGATTTTTGTCACACAGACTGAAATCTTTCTACATCTTCAAGGGTTGTTGCAGTAAAAATTTCTTCTCCTAGTCAACTCACACCAATCACTGCCTATGATCCTGCCCTTGTGGTGCTCTATTCTGTGTGCCAGCTGGTGGCAAGGTTTTGGCATCCCCTTACCTGTGTGACAAAATCACAAATCTCTGAATCCTGGAATAGACTACAAGAATTACCGAAGGAGACGCATGAAGTCACTGTGGAAGTCAAAGGTGCCATTTAGTAGACTCAGGGCATTGTGTTGTTGGATTTCTGTGCGATACTTGTCTCGGAACAGCCGGTGCACATCATCTATCAATTTGTCCACGTATGTTAGCGTTAAGATCTTCTGAAAACCAACCTGTCTCAGCGAAGAGAAGGGCAGAGCACAAAGATGTGTTTATAGTTCAACTTACCAAGGGGAAACCAAATGAATAATGAATGGTCCCTGGAGCTTCCCCCAGACACCAGGCAGATTTCCCCATCTAGACAAGGGCCAAGTTGCCTGACTGGATCCAGAAGAGCTTCCTTCCCTATCCCTCCCCATCAAGTCACTCTTCCATGTGTCCTGAACCCAACAGAGAATAACTACAGATACAACATTTTTTGCCCCCACCTCACTTACCACAAACACCAGCTCAAACTGGTTGTCCAGCTTATATTTGAGTGTGAGTGCTTCATGGTTAAAGGAATTGTTGCCTCCCCGCTCCTGGAGAGAAAGGACCCAGGGATGAGGTTAGCCACAGATATACAAACCCAACTGAATGGCATTCGGGGTGGAGGGAGGAGCCCGCAGGAAGGAAACCTGCCACCAGCTTCAGGAGCTTGGAAAGATTCTCGTCTCACTGCTGCCCTCTCGGCATCTTGGCAGCGTCAGCTGGTGGCAACGGGGATGGAAAGGAAAGGAAAAGCAGGCCTCGGGAAGGACGGGTGGAAACACGTACACACGGCCACAAGCACAGACACACAACACACACAAACGAAACGCTAGCTGCGCCGGCCTGGGACCCCTGATGCCGGAGGGAACCGGGAGAGGTCGGGGTGCGGGAGGAAGGAGAGCGTGTGACGGCTGGCGTTTCCTGAGGAGGAGGCTCAGGGGAGATATCCACTGGGACTTCGGTTCGGGAAAGGAAGAAGGGGCTGGGAGTCGGGGGCGCGGCTGGGGGACGGCACCTGCAGCAGCACGGAGCGGATCAGCGCGTTGACGGGCCCAGTGCACGAATCGCTCACGCCCTGGAAGCACCAGAGCACAAGCCCGCCTTTGGAAAAGATGGTGAAGAAGTCGAGCATGGCGGCGGCGGGATGGGGAGGGGAGGGGAGCGGACCGCAGCCGGGGGAATTCGGGCCGCGATCACCGCCGCTTCCTGCTGCGCCAGGCGCGGGACACGTCACACCGGAGGCCCCGGAAACCTGACAGCCGCACTTCCGTTTCAGGTCTCTGGGTTTTTTTTTTTCCTCCCCTCCCCCCTCCATCCCGTCCCGTAAGGCTGACGTATACTGACCCTGGCCAATGAGTATTGAGGGAGGAGCCAGAATTGGTTGGAAGTTGAGTGGTGATTCTAGCCAATTACGTATAGAGAGCCGTGTCCTGGAGAAAGCCAATGAGAATTGACCGCGGGTGGCACGGAGCGATGACGCCAAGGTGTCGGTGAGGGGAGCCGGGTCCTGAGCTATAGGGTGCAATGCTCCGCCGGGCGCTGCAAGTGGGGTTCTCCCGTGGATTGCTGACTCGCGGTTTGCGCACGCGCAGTAGAGGCCCCTTCGACGGTAAAGTAGGGAGAGTTGGGGGTCCGGAGCTGTGAGCCCCATCTCATTCCAAGAGTTGCAAAGCTGGGAACCCTGAGGGCCTTGACCGGCCCCCCCTCCCCTCCAGGCAGAGCCCCTCGCCCTCGGAGGGGGAAAAGGGTGGCCATTCTCAGGGACTGAGACTGAAGGGGTGGAGGAAGCGCCTAGCATGCATCCTGTTGCCTCAGTTTATCCACCTGAGTGAGGGAACATTCCGCAAGAATTAGGGGAAACCTTCCTAGCATTTAAGGAGACGATGAGTTCTGGAATCCCTTCTCCAGATTCTCTGATTAAGTACCCCTGAGCCTAGAACACTGCCCTTGCTATGTGCCAGGCACTGCTAAGCACTTTATAGTTATTATCTCGTTTAATCCTTACAATCCTGGAAGATATTATAACCATTTTACAGTTGGAGAAATTGAAGCAGATAGAAGTTAAAGGGCACGATTACAGCTAGTAAGCGCCTGAGACTAGATTTGAACTCGAGGCTTCCTGACCTCAGGCTCATCACTTTCTCCATGCTCAATCACTATGAGTCAGTGAGTGTCTGAGAAATTGTTGGAACCTTGAAAAGGAGGGCAGAGGAAAGGAGGAATAAGGCTAGAGTCATGGATTGAGGGTTAGAGGAAATCTTGTAGGCTAATCCCTCCTTTGACACTTGGAGAAACAGGTCCGGAACAGGGATGTGGATTTCCACACAGCCAGGGGTTCTTACCTTCTTGCGTGTGTCTGAAACTAGAGACCCTATCTCAGAATGTTTTGGGGTTTTTTTGGGGGGGTGTTGTTTTTTTTTTACATAATTGCAAGAAATGCTTGATTTCAGTTACATTTTTTTTTCTTTCTGTTCAAGTTCACAGACTCCTTTGAAATCTCTCTGTGGAACTCTGGACCCCAGATTAAGAACCCCTGCCCTATAAAAAGAGAGCAAATAGCAGAGCAAGATTCAAATCCACTCTGAATTCCAATCCTGAAGTCCACTGAGTTGGACAGTTAGATTGAGAAGATACTTTAATACCAAATTGATGAGTTTGGACTTTAACCTTTAGACGTTGGATTCTTTGATTGCTCAAATAGATCAATGAAAGGATAACAGGTTTAGAATCATAGAATGTTATCAAGAAAGGGTCTTTGTCATCTGTTCTAACTCCCCTTTTTACATTTTTTCCCTCTTGTTTATGAGGAAACTAAGACTCAGAGTAGAAGTAGATAACATGCCAAATTCCCACAGCTAATAGTAATGTTTCAAGGTAATCTGGTATCACTGTTGAAGATTTTTAGGGGGGATGAGTAGAGGCACTAGAAGAGGACTAATCACAATAAAGCATTAAGAAACTCTTAAGAAGTAGAGTTGAGATGGGAAAGCCAATCTCATCTAAGTCAGTTCTCACTAACAGGATGAGAAAGGAGAATATGTCCAATATCTCTATGTGACTATAGTCTCTCCCTACAGACAGAAATGGGAAATGGGCAGAATTTAAGAAGAAACTTCAGGTGATCTGGCCTGGAGGGTCCTGGGAACCATTTACTGACACAAGCCACCTGCCTCCAGAACATGCAGATGTGGTGATTGTAGGGGGTGGTGTGATCGGTTGGTCTGTGGCCTATTGGCTGAAGCGGCTGGCGGCACGGAAAAATGCTCTAAAGGTCCTAGTGGTGGAACAGGATCCTACGGTGAGGAATGGATGGGCAAAAGGGTTCAGGGAGGCCAGATTTTACTCCACCTGGGAGGGAGTTTTAGAAAGAGGGAAAAATGTTCCCCACAGCTAACTAGGTAAAGAATGCATGAAATTGTTGTTTGTACCCAGTTGCCTTGGAACTAATTATTCCAGGCCTCCTACCCAGAGAAGCAGCTAACAGTAATTCAAGGGTTTTATGATGACTGTCCCATATCCCATTTCCAAGAATGAGCTTTTTCAGTTTTGGCCTCCAAATCCTCAATGCAAGTTGTAGCTAAAGCAACCAGATACCTCTTGTTTTCTGGAATATTTCAGGATCTCCTCCCTTCCCTTAGCCAAATCTTTTCATCTTATATGCATGCCAATTTGGACATCTTTCCCCTTGCTAAGTCTCTTTAGTAGCTCCCATTACTCAATGCATTAAATATCTTTGTTTAAATCATGTATTTTTAACTTACTATTAAACACCAATATCATCAATATAATTTTCTTTGTAACTATTTACATTTTTAAAATGAAATATAGTACCTATAATGTAACAACCTTTCCCATATTTCCTTTAAGCTTCTCAAGTATTTTATGAAAATTCACCCCACTTCAGTTTTCCTCTTATTAGATAATAGTATATACTCTTCTAGTTATCTTTTTTTTTTAATATTTCTTAAAGGTTTTCAAGATTTCTCATCTTTGCCAATATATATTTCATCATGGCATATACATTACATATCACAATCTGATCATTTGCCTTTTGTACCAAGAGATTTTTTTTTATTTTATTTTTTTTTTTAATTTTTTTTGCTGAGGCAATTGGGGTTAAGTGACTTGCCCAAGGTCACACAGCTGTTACGTGTCTGAGACCAGATTTGAACTCAGGTCCTCCTGACTTCAGGGCTGGTGCTCTATCCACTGCGCCACCTAGCTGCCCCTGATCATTTGCCTTTTGAATATTTAAGTTGCTTCTAGTTTTCTGCAATTTTAAAAAATGCTGCTTTTAAAAACTGAACAAATAGCTTTTTTTTTCTTTTTTGAAAACAGTAAAAGTAAATTCCCAAAAACAAAACTGAGTAAAGGGGTATGATTATTTTAAAACCTTTACTTTGTTCTATCATTGCTTTCCAAAAAGACTACCAGTTTGCAATTCCACCAGAAAAGTAGTAGATTTCAGACTTTCTTCTAGGACTCCTCACTACTTTCACCCCTCTTTACTCAAACTGACCTTCCTTTTTCTGTACACCTGCTAGTCTGAATTGATTTGTGCATTGATATGAGATTCCTTATTAATTTGCTTTCACATTTATCCATTTTGAGAGCATGACTCTCCTCCTACTCAAACTGATAACTCTTAAGTACAGCACTCTACTTGTAAAGTTTATCCCATTATCCTGTTTTGTGTCTTTCAGTACTCAAGGGCCTCCACTGCGCTTTCCATAGGAGGCATTCGGCAGCAGTTCTCACTCCCTCAGAACATCCAGCTCTCTCTCTTCTCCATTGAATTTCTCCGTAACATCAATGTATGTAAGGGCTTGGAGAAAAGGTGGGAAAGTAATTGGATCATTAGCCAAGGAGGAAGAGGGGCCTAGTCACCAAAGGAAAGCAGGATTTATATTTAGAATCAGGAGACCGGATTCTTTCTTCCCAGTTATGGTGACTGGGAGGCTTCTAGGTTTAGAACTTGCCAGGGTCACTGATGGGAAGCCAGGGAACCCCTGCCCAATCCTATTAACAACCTCCCTGTCATTGCAGTTAGCTATCTGCTATGGCAGTGGCTGTTATCCCATTCATATTATTTATATCCCACAGGAATACCTTGCTGTTCCTGATGAGCCTCCCCTAGATATACAGTTTAATCCTTCGGGTTATCTTTTGCTGGCTTCAGAAGAAAATGCCCCAGTGATGGAGCACAATGTAAAAATACAGAGGTGGGTACATTGCAAGGACTGTGGTCAGTTCCTTCCAAAGATTTCTCCATGCCTTATACCCAGCCTCTTCTAAGTCTGAGTCTTCCCTATCCCATACGTAGATACTCTACTTCTTACTAAGAATGTCACAAAGGTAGAGCCAATCCTATCTCATGCAAAGAAAGCAGATGGATCCTCTATATAAACATTCTTCTTAAGTTTTCCTCCTATTTTTCTCAGGCAAGAAGGAGCCAAAGTTTGTCTGCTGTCCCCCAAACAACTCAAAAACAAATTTCCCTGGATCAACACAGAAGGCATAGCTTTGGCATCTTATGGTGAGACTTCCCAAAGGAAAAAGGAAGGGGCTATCCTTTTCTAAAGAACAGGATATGAGTGAGAGCCCTCAAGTGTCAGTCTCCATCCATATATAATCAATCTGCATTTCATCTGCCTTTTACTTTTGTCCACTTGTTTAGGTTAAGGCATTCCCTTCTCACTGTCTTCCCTACCCAGGGTTGGAGAATGAGGGCTGGTTTGATCCATGGTGCCTGCTTCAGGGACTTCGCCGAAAGGCTCTGTCAATGGGGGTATATCATAGCCATGGGAAGGTCATAGGTGAGTTTCATGCCTTGCCCATATACTTTTTCACCAACCAAAACCTGAGTGGAGGTTTTCATTTTTCTCTCCAGGCTAAGCAAGGTAGGCAGTAAGCAAGGAAGAGCCAATGACCAGGCTCTTCTATAGCCTGGGTTCTCTTTAGGATCTCTATTCTCTTCAAGTTGTGTGTAGTCCCATTCTTCCTAATTACATAATCTCAGCTTTCCCCAATAGCTGTGACAAGCCCTGGCTTTCACCCTACTTCTTGTTTGTCCCTTCTTATGGGACTGGCCTAGATTCCTTTTCATCTTCCTTTCCTGGGACACAAAAGTTCATTTTCTCTTTCTTCTCCAGATTTAGTCTCTTCAGTAAGGTCCATGGTGACTTCCAGGGGAGAACAAGTAGACCTTAAAAGGATTTATGAGGTCCATGTAAGTAAGTACTCATAGCTATGAACAGTCACTATCCTTAGTTTAACTTTCCTTTCTCAAAACCATCTCATTTCTTTGCCTGCTTCTATGGAAACTAGTCTTTTGCCCATTGGCCATGATGCAAAAGTCAAGGATTCAGAAAGGAATGAAGCTTTCATGGTTCCTGGTGCTAGGCAAAAACTGCCTCCTCCCCTATTAAGATCATCCCTCATCCCCCGATACCCATAGGTGAAGGTGGACAACAGCCTGGAGTACCAACCTGTGGAGTGTGCTATAGTGATCAATGCTGCTGGGGCCTGGTCTGGGCAATTAGCAGAGCTGGCTGGTATTGGCATTGGGCCCCCAGGCACTTTGCAAGGCACCAGGCTTCCTGTGGAGCCAAGAAAAAGGTGATAAGGTCTGGGTAATTGTGGGAGGAAGGGAACAAAAGATTGCAAATTGGAGGAGGGGTCCCATGCTCCCCTAACTCTGTTCTCCCTGAAATATGGCAGGTATGTGTATGTTTGGCATTGCCCACAGGGGCCTGGCTTGGAGGCCCCATTACTTACAGACATCACTGGAAGCTATTTCAGACGAGAAGGATTAGGTGGCTACTACTTAGGTGGCTGTAGCCCCTTGGAGGTAAGCTGGGGATTCCAAATGAAATCTTTAGTGGGGCAAGAGGAAGACATTAAATAACAAATTTTTGTGGCTATCAGTTAGCCAATTACTTAGAGATTTTCTGTGATATGCCCAGTACAGTTGTGTACTGTAGTCTCCTTGAAGTTTAAAATTAAGGAAAAAAAGAGCTGACTGTCTCCAAAAAGGGACTTAAAAAAGGGAATTAATTTCACCTGCTAAGCCTAAAGTGTGATCTGTGGGGCAGAAGGCATCCTGTCTCCTTTCCTTGACACCCCAGAGCCTACTTTCTCTGCTTTCACTACCCTGCTTTCACCTTAGGAAGAAGAACCAGATACTCAAGATCTAGAAGTAGATCATGACTTCTTTCAGGAAAAGGTGTGGCCCCATCTGGCCCAGAGGATTCCAGCTTTCAATTCCCTGAAGGTAATTGATATCAAGAATTCTTTGTTAAGGGAAAAGGGGAAATAGCTTTGGTACCTATAGGAGCTTTCTAAATCTACTTCTGTCACTATTAAGATGGTCTTAAGAGTACCTCTGGTCATACCCCATGAGGGAACTAGGGCTGAGAGGTGGAGTAGTGTCTGCCAAGTACAGGGGGGTCAAAATGTTAAAATATTTTCTTTAACTCCATGCAGGTCCGGAGTGCCTGGGCTGGCTTCTATGATTACAACACATTTGATCAGAATGGCGTAGTGGGCCCCCATCCATTGGTCTCCAACATGTACTTTGCCACAGGCTTCAGTGGCCATGGGCTACAACATGCCCCTGCTGTGGGACGGGCTGTGGCAGAAATATTGCTGAAAGGAAATTTTGACACTATTGATCTGAACCTATTCTCCTTCAACAGATTTTATCAGTGTGAAAAGGTCCTGGAAAACAATATCATCTAAGCTCGTAAGCATCACTTTGCTAATTATCCCCACTCCTGACCCATATCTGCAGTCCTTTCCTATGTCCACAGCCTCCTTCCTATCTTGTGCCATCATAGCCATGCCAGGAGGCTTCTTTTCTCAGGTAGGAATAAGGTTGGATTTGGCCAGACCTGACCTAAGTGTTCTATCTCTCCTGTTTGTTATCTTCCTTTAGGTCTGTCTACCTCTTTGTCCAAGGGGAAGAAGCTCCTGATAGAAACATTCTCAGAAAGTCAAGGCCAGCATGCAAGTCTTTTAGTACCCAAGCCTTCTGCTCTGCTGCCTCTGAGCTGTGCTACCCAAGCACTGGGAGGAAACAGGCAACTGAGGCTGCTTCTCGGACTTTTTCCTGATGATAGTTGGAGCTCACTCCCAACAGGAAATCAACCTGTCACAGTATATCAAGAGTGCTGAAAGGTCCAGTCCCAGCTCTACTTGGCATCTGTCCAAAGAGTTTCTCAATGACATAGAGATCAAGGTCTGGGCATTTTGGGATAGTCTCTACCCAAACCTGTTGACATTACTTTATCTATTCATCAGTCAATAAACCCAATTAACTCCTTCCCCACCAACATACTGTACCCTCTTCTTTAAAGCGAAGATTAGGTGCCTTTGATAACTACCAACTGTACCTGACTTTTCAGGGCATGGAAATCAAAGCTTTTCCTCAAAACCATTCTTGTGTCATAGTTCCTGACTCCAGATCCAGTCATCATTGGTGTGGCTGCTAGTTAGGAAGGCAGGCAGGGAAGAATTGGAGAGCAAGAATGAGTTAAATTTGCCACCAGTACTACCCATTGACCATAGCTCATTATTTACAGGTGAATTACTTTGCAGAAAAAACCCTAATTGTAAAAACCAATTTTTATCTAGTGAATATGTCCAATAAAAATTGTCATATGGTAAACAAGAGAAACTGTGCATTTCTTTTAAAAATGCCTAAATGAGGAGGTGATTTATGGAAGGTCTCAATCACTCTTTCTCTTAGAAGTAGCTACTCTGAGAGTCTCAGAGGGTGACAGTGTGGTATATAGAAAAGGAACTGAGTCTACAATCAGAAGACCTGGATTTAAAGCTCTACTTTTTAATAAATGTGTCCCCTTAGGCAAGTCATTTAATCTTTGGAGGTTTGTTTCCTCATTTGAAAGGCAGTGGATAATGGAAAGAGCACTGGACTTGGAGCCAGGAAGGATCTGGCTCTGACGTGAATTATGTGATAGTAGGAGGGAATAAGAAAGGAATAAAGTATTTATATAGTACCTAGCTTGTGCACTGTACTACTGATCACTTTATACATACTATCTCATTTGATCATCACAACAGCTCTGTCAAGTAGATGTTGTTAGAATCTCCAGTTCACAATTGAGGAAAACTGAGGCAGACAGATTAAAGTATCTTACCCAAAGTCACAACACTAGTGTGTATCCAAGGCTGGTTTTAAACTCTGATCTTTGGAGCTGCAGGCCCTACACTACAATAACTGTGTCACCATCTGCTTTTAGGCAAATTATATAACTTCCCTGAGCCTCAGCTGCTTCATCTATAAAATGAACACAATACCTGTAATATCTACTATAGCATGGCTGTAAAGAAAACTCTTTACAAACAAATCTGAAAGGTCAGGATTCCAGAAAAGCCTTTCATTCAAGTATTTAATTAAGTTCTTATTACTTACTAGAAGACAGCAAAATGGTGCAGTGGATGGAGTGGGATCTGAAATCAGAAAGGTGTCTAGGAGTTCAAATCTGGCCCCAGTCACTTCACTATCTCAGTGTCCTCAACTGTAAAATAAGCTAGAAAAGAAAATAGCAAACCACTAATATGTCTTTGCCAAGAAAATCCCAAATGGATTCATAATCTAAAAGGACTGAATGACAAATTGTGTACCAAGTATTGAGTCCACACTAGGTCCTGGGAATGCAAATTGAAAGAAAAAAGTCTCATCCAGGAGTTTGTTTAGGATAAGACAACACATGCATTAAAAATTTAAATACAAGCTCTATAACAAGGGACTTCTGGGATTGTGGGAAATGACTCCCACAGTTGGATATGGGGATATCAACTAAACTTTGAAGTTAGGATTCTATGAGAAAAGTGAGGTAGGAAAGCATTTCAGGCATGGGGGTAAGCTGGGCAAAGAAAGATAAAAAGACCAAATGTTATTCATGAGAAACAGCAAACAGGACATTTTGAATGGGCTTTGTATAGTATGTGAAGAAAAATAATGATTGCATGCTGAGTAAGGTAGACGAACATAGCAACCCATCAGAATCCTTTGTGTTTTATGCTAGAACTGCTAGAATAAAAGGAGCCACTAGAGTTTCTGCAGCAAGGTAATAATGTTGTCATGCCTCTATTTTAGAATTCTTAATTTAGCAGTTGTGTGGAGAGTTGATTAGAGAGGTGCTAGGAAGATTGGGAGACCTTTACAATAGTCTAGGCCAGAGGTGATTAGGACCTAAACTAGATTGTATGAATGAATCATGATCAGATTTAAAGAATCAGATTTAAGGAACACTAATACAGTGTTAGTAGAGTTGTGAACTGATCCAACCGTTCTGAGAACAATTTGGAGTTTTGCCCAAAGAACTATCAAACCATCCATACCCTTTGATCCAGCAGTGTGTCTACTGGGCTTATATCAAAGAGATCTTAAAAGAGAGAAAGGGACCCACATGTGCAAAAATATTTGTGACAGCCTTTTTTGTAGTGGCAAGAAATTAGAAACTGAGTGGATGCCCATCAGTTAGAGAATAGCAGAATAAACCATGATGTATGAATGTTATGGAATATTATTCTATAAGAAATGATCAGGGGGCAGCTAGGTGGAGCACTGGATAGAGCATCAGCCCTGAAGTCAGGAAGACCTGAGTTCAAATTTGACCTCAGACACTTAACACGTCCTAGCTGTGTGACCTTGGGCAAATCACTTAACCCCAATTGCCTCAGCAAAAAAGCAAAAAGAAAAAAAGAAAAAGAAATGATCAGGGGGATGATTTCAGAAAAACGTGGAAAGACTTACATGAACTCATATTAAGTGAAGTGAATAGAACTAAGAAAACACTGTACAGAGCACTAAAAAGATTATGTGATCAATTCTGATGTACTTAGTTCTTTTCAACAGTGAAATGATCCAGGCTAATTCAAATAAGACTTGTGATGGAGAGAACCATCAGAAAAAGGATCATGGGGATTGAATGTGGATTACAACATAGTATTCACCTTTTTTGTTGTTTGCTTGCATTTTTTTTCCTTTTTGATCTGATTTTTCTTTTGCTTCATGATAAATGTGGAAATATGTTTAGAAGAATTACATATGTTTAATCCATATTGGATTACTTGCTGTCTAGGGGAAGGGGTGAGGGAAGGAAGGGAGAAAAATTTGGAACACAAGGGGTGTAGCTTTGCATGTATTTTGAAAATAAAAAGCTATTATTTTTTAAAATCAGATTTAAGATTTATTGTAGAATTAAAATCAACAAGATTAATTAATTGACTGAATATAAGAAAATAAGAAAAATCAGGATGACTCTTACAGTTTCCAGTCCAGATTGTTGAGGATGGTGGGTGTCCTCAAAGAGATTGGGAAGTTAACAATAGAAAAAGGGAGTTTTTAAGGAGAAAGTAAATGAGTTGTGGGAACTGGGTGAATGGGGTGAATGGGGTAGGGGTGGAGATAGGGCACAGTATTAATACAGATATAGATTTGATGGTTGTTTGCCTAGAGGTAAAAGTAGAACAAAAGAGAGCCCAATAAAGAGGGACATATCAACAACAACAAAAATGAATTTGGGAATATAACAGGGGTGATAATCCCTTGTTTAATTCTGCATTATAAGTCACCTCAACACCACCCCTCTTTCTTCCTCTGCTCTATTCTCAGAGGAAGAAGTAACCCTTCCACAAAGAGACTGAAAAGACACTCCCAGGAAGGAGAACCCGGAGGAAACAATGTCACACAAACTATCCTTGTAAGAAAAAGTATTTAGGTAAAACTGGTAGTTTTTCATGCCAAATGTTGCAGAAATGCAGTTACATAAACAGAACAAGGAGAACAATTTATACAGTAACAACAACATAAAGACAAATTACACTGAAAAACTTAAGAAATCTGATCAACATAATAACCAACCATAAGCCCAGAGTAGTTATGATGAAATGTGACGGGTGCTGATTGAGGCATAAATTTTTAGGATGTGGCCAATACCAAAATTCATTGTTGCTTGACTATGTATATTTTGAAATGTTTTTTAGATTATACATATACGTCTATTTGTAACATTTTTCCATATGAGTCATGTTGGGAGAGAAAAATCAGAACAAAAGAGAAAAATAATAAGAAAAAAAGTGAAAATAATATGCTTCGATATGCATTCAATTTCCACGGTTCTTTCTCTGAATGTGAATAGTATTTTCTATCCAATGTTTATTGGAATTGTCTTGGATCATTTAATTGCTGAGAAGAATCAAGTCTATTGTAGTTGATCAACATACAATCTTGCTATTGCTGTGTACAATGTTTTCCTGATTCTGCTTGCATCAGTTCATGCAAATGCTTCCAGGCTTTTCTAAAATTAGCCTTTTAATCATTTCTTATAGAACAATAACATTCTATTACTTTCATATACCATAACTTGTTCAGCCATTCCCCAATTGATAGTATAGTTATTACAAGGTGTTTGTGTAGGAAAGAATTGGAGAATGAGTAGATGCCCATCAATTGAGGAATGACTGAACAAGTATGGTATATGAAAGTAATGGAATATTATTATTGTTCTATAAATAATGATGAACAAGCTGACTTTAGAAAGGCCTGAAAAGATTTTCATGAACTGATGCTGAGCTAACCATCAACAAGCAGAACCAGGAATACATTGTACCCAATAATAACTAGAATGTAATGATCAACTATGAAAGACTTGGTTCTTGTGACCTAAAGCAATCCCAATAGACTTTGGACAGAAAATACCTTCTGCATTCAGAAAAAGAACTAAGGATGTAATGCTCTGGGAGAAACTAAGGCAGTACCTCAGATTGGAGGCTAGTTAATATTTTATTGATAGTAATGGAGAGTTTAGAATCCATAGCTATGGAATGGGACTGAATAGGACTCTTGTCTCAAAGCACCCAATCTAGGAGAGTTAGACTGGCAGCCATTAGCCAGCTGTCTGGATCTTAAAGTATCCAGCAATTAGTGAGTTTGCTCCAAGGATTCTTATAGGCTCCCTGTGCTCAGGGGAACAAAGAGCCCAAGAGGCAGGAGAAGGGGTAGGGCAGTGGGGGATTGGAGCATCAATTTAGTTCTGACAGGTTGGGGGTATAGAGAAAGGATTATAAATTCTGATAAGTTTGGGAAGGGGTAGGAGCCACTGAGTCTGAAACCAAAAGATAAGGGGTATGTCTATGACCCCTATGACCCCTATGGGCCATCTGGAGGTTTTATGACTCTTTGGAATTCCAGCAGCCATTGCTCTGCAGCCCAATTATTCCTGATGGTTACAAGTGGGGGAGGGGAGTTGCTACTGAGACAGAATAATTAAGGGAAACTGAGACATGGAACTGTGGCACAAGGAGACAATGTAAATCAACACATGCTATGTTCACTTTTTTTTCTTATTTGTTTAATCTCTCTCTCCTGGTTTTTCTGTTTTGCTCTGATTTTTCTCTCCCAACATAATTCATAAAGCAATGTGTATTATAAATAAATGAATGAATGAATGAAGAAAAAGAAAAAATACATATACATAAAAAAGAAAGAAAGAAAAGAGCTACATCCATCAGAATTGATCATTGTATAATCTTGCTGTTACTATATGAAATGTTCCCCTGGTTCTACTCATTTCACTTAGCATCAGTTTAGGTAAGTTTCTCCAGGTCTCTCTGAAATCATCCTGCTGATTGTTTCTTATGGAACAATAATATTCCATAACATTCATGTGCTATAACTTATTCAGCCATTCTCCAACTGATGGGCATCCACTTAGTTTCCATTTTGTCACATGTGGGTCCCTTTCCCTCCTTTAAGATCTCTTTGGGATAATGAAAGCTTTTTTTTTTTTTTTTTTTAATGGATGAGAGCTCTTTACATTTATGAGCAACAGAAAATGAGCCAACAGACAAAGAGAAATAGAAAATTAGATGAGAATCTAATGAGTAGACTACAAAGGGGGATTGAATTAAGGGTGCATTGGCATTGGTAAGAAGAAGAGCCACATCTTTCTTCTCAGAATGGAGCAAAGGAGGAAAGAGTCTAGGACAATGGAGAGTTGAGAAGAGGCCTTAGTTTTTCCATTGAAGTATTGGGTGAAGTTATTTGCTAAGAGCCAAAAAGTGGAGAGGTGAACTAGTGAAGAGGTTTGGAAGAGACAGAATGGGATAAAGAATAAAGGAAGAGAGGGAAACTAGAATGCAATGAACAGAGCACCTGCCCTGGAGCCAGGAGCACCTGAGTTCAAATAAAGCCTATGGCATTTGACATTTACTAGGTGTATAACCCAGAGCAAGTCACTTAATCCTGACCAGAGAGAGCCAGTTCAAGTTGTTTCTGTGGCATGATAGGGGAAATTCTGGGTTTAGTTCGAAAACTGCAAAGAACTTCTGATGTGCCTAACTTAAGGAATGCTTAGTTTATCTCCTGCTTGCTTGGTTCTGAATCTCAAGTCAGTCTGGCTTCTTCTGGATAGTAAAAGAGCTTGATTAAATCAAAATGGTTAATAAAGTCATTAACTATTCCATTTAAATAGGTTAGCATCAGATTGTGAAGACCTTTGAATACTAAAGAGTCTGGACTTTATGCAGGAAGCAATGGAGGTCCAATAAGGTTTGTGAACAGTGATGGATCTGAATCTGCCAGCAGGTGTGTACCACAAATTGGAAGAGGAAAGATACTTGGAAGAGGAGTGTTGACTAGGTAGATGTTGAAGAAGTTCAGTCCACAATAAAATAAGTGCCTGAATTTGAGTGATAACAGTAGAAGTGGTAAGAAGGTGATTGATAGCAGAGAGATTGTAAAACTTGACTACCGGATATGTGGGAGGAAGGGGCTCAAGAAGGATCAAAGTTGGTTTTATAATTATTCTAACTATAAAAAGAGAAGTCAAGAAAATGGATTCAGTTTTAGATGGAATGAGTTTCTTGTGAGACAGGTGGAAAAATCCAGCAAACTTCTGGAAATGTTAGGATTTCAGGTGAAAGATGAAAGTTAGAGATGTATCTGCAAAGAGGTGATATTTGAAACTGGAATAGAAAAGATTCCCAAAGAAACGAGTTGAAAAGAGAAAGGAAAAAAAAAGCCTGATAGTGTCTAAAGATTTAAAACTGAAAAGGACCTTAAAGGTCATCTTTTCCACCTCTCCTTTTACAAAGTAGGTAATGAAATCTTAAAGGATTGAATGAACTTGTTTAAAGCCACTTAGCTTAGTAGCAAAGCCAAAATTTGCATCTCTCTTTTAACTCTAAATCTAGTGTTCTTCAGTACTGCAGGAGAAAGAAAAAAGAGGAAACAAAAAAAGGAGCAGTTAGGGAGATAAGTGGAGGACTGAGAGAGTGGTGTCTTCACAAAGACCAAGAAAGAAGAATTAACATTGGCAATGCTGCAGAGAGGGCAAAGAAGATGAAGACTAAGAAATGCCATTGGGTTTGACAATTAAGAGGTTGTAGGTGTCAAACCTAGCTGACAGAAGGACAACTAGGCTCCCTTTCCAAGTCAACAAATTGCCTAGGAATGATCAGACTTTGTCACTCCCAGCCTCTGATTACTTTGTAAGTCTCCCAAACCCCCTGGCTTTTCCCTTGGATTTTTGCTTGTTATGTAAAACAACCTAAAATGGAAACAGTGAGATGCCCCCAATCTCTCTCTTGGAGCTGAGTCAGTCCCTTTGTCTAGCCTCTTCCACCTGCAGCTTAGTCACCCCTTCTGTCTTAGTACCTACATAAATTCTGCTCCTATTCCCCTCCTTGCATAGACCGGTACTTGTGATATGGCACCTCCATCTGAAGCTCACTTTCCCTGATTAAAAACTTCTACTTTGCTATGTTGGCTATTTTCTCTTGAATTCAGATTGATACAGCTCACCTTGGAGGAAAGTTTCAATCGAATGATAAAGCCAACAGGTTGAGGAATGGGGAAGGAGTGATTTAGGAATCAAGACAACCAAAGTGGGTATCTCATGCTAGAAATTTTGTGATGAAAAGAGTGATAAAGATGAGACTGCTGCTTGAGGAGAGAAATAAAATAAAGGGGAGGAATTTTGTTTGTTTTGGCTAGGGGAGAGCTGCAGGGCTATCAGAGGGGTATAAAGTAGGAAAGACTGGAAATTTAAAATAAAAGGAATAATTAATAGGATAAGGTACTAGAAAATAAAGAAATAAAAGTAAGAGACTGATTTGCTTTAGTAGGGAAAATGAGAGAGGAGGGAAGACATTGTAAAAAGATTATATTACAGATATTTCAAGGTAGAGAAGGGTATTGAGGAATTTCACATTAAATAACCTCATTCTCTTCTATAAAATAGGAAGCACAGTCATTGACTGAAAGTTTGGAGTGTGGAGGCAAGGTTTTGTGGATTGAAGGAGAGAGATTTGGAACAGCCTCTTGGAGAATGAGGGAGATGATTTTAAAAAGCAACACTCCTGCATAAAGGATCCAGCTGAATTTGTGAAGTCTAAATTTTAAATGGATGAAATGTAGAAGGTTATACTACTTTCTCCATCAGTACCCTGCACCTCCTGAATGGAAATGGTTAAAGCAGAGAATAGGACTTACTAAGGGGATGAACAGGATAGAGGTGATGGAAGGTCAAAGTATCCTAAGGTGGTGGAAAAAGCAACCCTAAAAAGCCTGACCACAGGATGGATGCAGGCTGAGTAGGGTGGTCATAGATTCCACAGCATGGATAGTAGACTGATAAAATAAGTAGAAATTGAGGCAGCATTATGTGATGGCTGATGGAGACTGGTTTGGGGATTATAATTTTATCTCTGACATTTATATGGTATAGTAATATGCACTGATGATAATCATTATGGGGTGTCTATGTTTGGGAGGTGGCTGAAATCTTACGATGAAGGTGATTGGAGTTAAGGAAATTGAGGAACCATGCAAAGTCCTCCACAATAGAAGGAATTGGAGATAGAAAAAGAAAATTTTGAGGCACATGCTGAAATGGTTGAAGGAGATTTTCCTGGAGGTTGGTAGGTGCCCTCAATAAAAATGGGGAAGGGGTAGTTTAACTTAATGATATGCACTTCAAAGAATGGGAGGTTTTTGAGTAATGATTGCAAAAAGTCTGTAAGTAGGAGGAAGAGAGGTTAAGGGATGCCATGTACTGACATCCTGAAAATTGGAGAGGAAAAGGTTTCAGCCTCTTTAGGAGGGATTGCCTAGGACCTTGTATCCTCAATAAACAGCCAAGTTTCATTTAGTGTTAAAAGGAATTTTAGCAATTGAGGAAAAAGATTTAAGAGAGTTTGCAATAAAAGGAGGTCATTAGGGCATATTGGAGGCTTAAGAGGTTTCCGACCTTTCTGAAGAGCAATTTCGAACTATGCCCAAACTGTACATGCCCTTTGATCCAGCAATATCATTTCTAGCTCTGCCTCCCAAAGACATCCAAAAAAAGGGGGAAAAGACCTATTTGTACAAAAATATTTATAGCAGCTCTATTTGTGATTACTAAGAACTAGAAATCAAAGGGATGCCCATGAAGTGGGGAATGGCTAAACAAGCTCTAGTATATGATTGTAATGGAATATTTTTGTACTATAAGAAATGATGAGCAGGCTGATTTCAGAAAAGCCTGAAAAGAGCTGATGCAAAGTGGAGTAAACAAAAACCAGAAGAACATTATACATAGTAACAACAGCATTGTTCCATGAAGAATTGTGACTGACTTAACTGTTATCAACAAACAATACGA
Organism: Myrmecobius fasciatus; assembly: GCA_023553655.1. NCBI lineage: Eukaryota > Metazoa > Chordata > Mammalia > Dasyuromorphia > Myrmecobiidae > Myrmecobius > Myrmecobius fasciatus. The sequence goes on along the minus strand of JAJPUD010004974.1, from coordinate 101,253 downwards.
TACAATAATCCAAGACAATCCCAAAGGACTCAAGATGAATACTACCTGTCTCCAGAAAAAGAACTGATATTGATTGAAAACAGACTGAAGCATATTATTTTTCACTTTCATTTTTAAAATTCATTTTTCTTTCAATGCTTCTTGTACAAAATGACTAATATGAAAATGTTTTTTCATAATTGCACATGTATAACCTATACCTCATTGTATAGGGAGGGGGAAAGGAGAAATGAGAGAGGGAATTTGAGACTCCAAAATGTTTTTTAAAGAATAGTAAAATAAATGAAGGAAGTTCTGAATTTCAGTTAGAAATTTTGAGAGAGACAGACAGACTGACAGACACAGAGAGTGAGAGGTACTGAACGTTTAATCCTTGCAGGGAAGGACTCAGGTCCAAGGGCTTCTTAACTTCCGTCTGGAACTACTTCTGCCTGAAACCACCCTCCTCTGACCATTCACTTCCTTTCTGAGCCAAGGGCGGAGCCAGCGAAACTACCACAGCTGAGTCTAAGTGGGTGCCCTCCTGCCTCTTCCCCTCCTTGGTGAGTCTTCGGGTTGAGAAAAGTGGTGGGGGGCGAGAGGGGAGGGAAGGGGATACCGTGCTATCTCCTAAGGAATGACTTAGAGGGTTGCAGCTAGACAGCCTCCCGATTTTTAAGATGGGCAAGCGGAGAAGATACCTAGAAAAAAAAAAGCCTTTCAAACTCGCCAGGTTAGAGTAGAACTGGACTAGAGGCGTTCCCTAGCCGATACAGGACAGTAGCCCTGAATGAGAATCGGGAAGAAGCCTTGAACTCCAGCTGTGCTTTTGTCCAGAAAGGACCCTTTCTGCCCTGCGTCAGCCCCTCTCTGTTTTGATGTCCAGTCCCACTTCTGGCAGGTTTCTTTCCTCCATTCCAACTTCTTCCTCTTCCCTTCTCCTTTCAACCACTCTCTGGCAACTTAAAAAAAAAAAAAAAATGCAATCTGATTTCCGTCTTGAGAAAGATGTGATTACTATGGTTAAAAAAAAAAAAAAAAAAAGCTCTAGCAGCCAGATTATTGTTGTTTTTTCTGGTGTGTCACTGTATATTTGTCTCACTGTCTCCCCTCTAGGCACTCTACCTGTCTCCTATCAGCCTCCTCATATGCCTGTCCACACAGGAAAAGTCACATGGCTGAAGGTAAGAAGCCCCTATCTGTCCTCTACCTCTTGAAATGACTTTGTATTGTGTTGTTGATATTTTGTACTTGCTAGCTTGGACATGTTATATCCTATCAGTAGCATACAAGCTCCTTGAGAGTATCAAACCCAGTGCTTTATACTTATTAAATATTTAATAAATATTTGTTGAACTGGATCTCTCAAGTTTTATATATAGATATGTCTATATCTCTTCAGAAAGAGAGAGACAGAGACAGAGAGGGAGAGATATGGGAACTTGCTCTTTACCTCTCTTAGAATCCTTAAATTCCTTTCAGAGTATCACCACCTACATGAGATCTTTCCTGCTCATCCCCCCAATTACTATTGCCTCTGAAAATAAATACTATTTATTTTGTACACTTATATATGTGTATATATATATATATACATATATATATATACATATATATATGTATGTATATGTTGTCTCATCCAAAAGAATGAAAGCTTTTTGGAGACAAAAGCAGACCCAGTAGAGACACAGCTGGATTAAAGGATATGCACAGTTTGAAAACTTTTTGGGCATAGATCCTAATTGCTCTCCAAAATGGTTGGATCAGTTCACAGCTCCATCAAAAATGTATCAATGTCCCAGTTTTCCCACACCCCCTCCAACATTCGTCATTAACTTTTCCTGTCATTTTATCCAATCTGACAGGTGTGTAGTGGTATCCCAGAGTTGTCTTAATCTTCATTTCTCTGATCAATAGTGACTTAGAGTATTCTTTTATATGACTAAAAATGGTTTTAATTTCTTCGCCTGAAAATTTTTAGTCAGATTTGATTTATCAGTTGGAGAATGGCTTCTATTATAAATTTGAGTCAATTCTGTATATATTTTAGAAATGAGGCCTTTGGATATAAAAACTTTTCCCCAGTTTTATGCTTCCCTTGTAATCTTTTCGGCATTGGTTTTGTTTGTACAAAATCTTTTTAATTTAATATAATCAAAATTATCAATTTTTACATAATGTACTCCATTTCTTCTTTGGCCACAAATTCCTTCTCCACAAATCTGAGAGGTAGACCATCTTTTGTCCTTCTAATGTATTTATGGTATCACTATTTATGTCTAAATCATAAACCCATTTCGACCTTATTTTAGTATAAGGTGTTAGGTATGCGTCAATGCCTAGTTCCTGCCAATTTTCCCAGCAATTTTTGTCAAATAGTGAATTCTTATCCCAGAAGCTGGGGTTTTGGAGTTTATAAAACATTAGATTACTATAATCATTGACTATTGTGTCTTGTGAGCCTAACATATTTCACTGATCAACTACTTTGTTTCTTAGCCAATACCAAATGGTTTTGATGACCATTGCTTTATAATATAGTTTTAGGTCTGGTCCAGCTAGGCCACATGCGTTTGCATTTTTTCTCATTAATTCCCTTGAAATTCTTGACCTTTTGTTCTTCCAGATGAACTTTTGTTATTATTTTTTCTGTCACCTAGTTCTGCATCGATGCTTAGTAGACTTAGACAGTCCAGGTTTGCTCACTACAGTGGTTCTAGGACTTGTAACCATCATGACCAACAAGAGCATGTTGAGTTTGTTTGCCCCTGGATCTTGAAAAGTCACAGACTTTGCTACTGTGATCAAGACTTAGTGAAAAAGGAATTCTGGTAACTGTGGGTGGGCCCCGGGGGAAAATCAAGAGATAGAATTCATAATGACCATTAGGACAGAAAGGAGATATTTAGGAGCCTACTCACCTTCTGAAGCCAAGGACTATCCCAATTTAGCATGACAGTAACTGTGACTATCCTTCACAGGATGATTCTTCCATGACTCTTGATCTGGAGTGAGGCTTCTCCTCTCTCATCAGTGGTCTGCCTCCCCCAGATCAGTTACAGGCCCAAGTCAAGTGACATCAATCTTACCTCCATTTCCTTGTCCTGAATCAGGAGGCCTGCATAGGATGGCTGGTGAGTAGAACTAAACTGCTTTAGGATTCAGCTCCTCTATCAAGGTAAGAGCTGAATATAGGCTGATTTACTTATTATCCAAATATAGTTCTTATATCGGGGGGTGCGGTGTGGGGGGAGGCCCCTAAGCAGAAATCCCAGGCAAACTAGGAAGTGAGAGACCAATAACCCAACTTGGCCTAAAGAAGTCAGAAAGATCTACATTCTATTTTTGACTTTTGTGTTTTTTTGGCCTTGTTTCCCCATTTGTAAAATAAGGAGTTTGAATTAAATAATCTCTGGCCTTATAACTGCCTCCTCTAAGTTTAAAGTTTGTAATAAAGTCTTTACCCCTCCTAGGGGGGAAAAGGTTGCTCAGGTGTTGTCCAAACAGTTTTTTCTCTAGGATTTTTTCTGGTTCTAAAAGGTTTTCATGATCTAGAGTTCCCTGAGTTGCATGCCTCAGGCACAGAGATTTGTCTGCCCCCATTTTGATGCTTGCCCAGTAGAATCCAGCTTAGGGAAACACCAGATTTCAACACTTCCGAGCTCTTCTGGCCCTAAGAAAGAGCCATGCTAGTTTTCTGAGGGGAAAAAAAAATCCTAATGGGCTCTGTGTATCTCAACCTCAGAAGCCTTGCTGCTGTCTTTTCTCATTCCTGTTTATTCCTTTCTCTGTGAAGACCCAGGCTTTACTGGGACCATATTTAAGACAGCTTTGCCCTTCCCTTTGTTCTGTCTTTTTCAATGCAAATTCTCCCTCTCTTACGCTCAAGATTATCCCCATTCTCTGTTACTCTGCTCTTTCACTCTCTCAGGCTGGTTCCGACAGATCCTGCGTAAGCCCAAAAAACGCCATGTGCCGCCAGACACCAGCACCAAGGATGGCCCAGAGCTACCCTCCCAAAGCAGTTCTGAGATTCAGGAATCTACCTGGGTTCCCACCCCAAGCCCAGACACAGAGAGCAGGAGCAGTGACTCTCGTTGGAGCAAAACGTATGATGTGTGTGTGTGCCATAGTGAGCAAGACCTGACGCCTGTCCAGGAATTGGTTTCTTATCTGGAGTGTGAGCCCAATGGACTTCGATGCTTCCTGCACCTTCGGGACGCAGCCCCAGGTGGTGCCATTATGTCAGAACTGTGCCAGGCAATGGGCAACAGCCACTGCTGTGTACTGTTTATCACCCCCCATTTCCTTCAGGACCCCTGGTGCAAGTATCAAATGTTACAAGCACTAAGTGAGGCCCCTGGGTCTGAGGGCCACACTATACCCCTGCTGGCTGGCCTGGCTCGAAGCGATTACCCCCCTGAGCTCCGATTCATGTTCTACGTGGATGGCAATGGCCTTGACAATGGATTTGGAAAGGTCAAGAAGACAGTCTGGCGTTGTAAGCAGTGTGGCAATGGGGGAGGTGGGGTGCAAAAGGCCTTGGATACACCTAAAAAGTTACTTTGGTTTCTTTTAGATAGGGATGGAGACCCCTTTGGGAAGGGGCCAGGGAGGGACTTCAAGGGTGAAGGACACTGGTCTGCATGAGAGAAAAGGTACAGAAGGGGAGGGGAGGAATGTGATATTGGGAATAGTGAAAGAAAATGGCAGTGATGAGTTTGGAGAAGGGCACCTTATTTGCAAGGAAACTGAGTCCCATGACTCTGTCTGATTTTTTTCCAGATCTACAAAAATTTAGCTGAGATATATATCCTATCTTTTCAAGATGGAACCCAGGATGTTGGAACAAGACTGGACTTGGAGTTAGAGGGGACACCAAGAATCTTCTGAAAGCTCTGGTGAAGAACCAGGCAGGTGCTATAAGGATTTGTGACCTCAACAATGTTTCTATTCTGTCTCCAAGATAGTCTATATTGCTGACTTTTCCAATACTTGAGGTTTCCCTTCCCAAGAATTCAGCTCCGGCCATGAGAAAACTCAAGATCTGAGAAATTCAAGTTGCTGCTAATGTTACTTCTTTAGGGTATTTCTTAGGCAAAATGAATGTGTTATTTTGGTTTCTGCCCAAAAGGGAGTCTTGCCTCCACAGTTTCACATGAAGCCTATCACATGTTCCTCCCTCATATATGAACAAATTTGTGTAACTTTCTGTCCCTGCCCAAGAAGAGAGCTACTGATCTGCTCCATCAGACATACAGAGCACTCTAAAGGCCTCTGAGTAAACTAATAAATCCTGACTCAGTTGGAGAAAATGTAATTGGTACCAAATCCTCTTTATATGCAGCTCTCCTATTTTCCCTGCCTTCTCCAATCCATTTTCATAAAGCTCTTTAAATAAGAATCCTATACAACATTTTTTGAGGGGAGGAGGATGTATGTCAGGACCTTGGAATTATAAAGTCAGTCAATCAATAAGCATCTATCAAGCACTGGGGATACATTAAAAAAGGAGGGGCAGAAGTCCTCAAAGAGCTCATGATCTAAAAGGGAAAAATCACATAGATATTATATAAAGAAATTAAAGACCTGCATAGAAAAATCATTTTGAGTGGGAAAAGGGAAGGGACAGAATTGTAAGGAGAGGGATGGAGAAGTGGAATATGTAGAGAGAAATGTTCAGTACCTATGTTCAGTACTTAGAATTACAACCAATTTTATCACCCATCCTTAAAACATCTAGGTAACTTTGATGTAGTACCAGCAAATTCTACAGTGATTAATGACTTCCAACTTGGAGGATGCAGTTTATTATAAGGACTTTGTCATTTTAAAAATCTTTTTTTACCTCTAACAAAAAAGTACTAGACATTTTTTAAACATAAAAACCATCTCTTATATTTGAAAAAATGAGGAGCCTCTGGCTTAGAGAGAAAAGAATTTCACTTTTAGGGTGTGTAGTTTTTGAATATGGAGTTGAAAGAATTATATAACTTTTCACAGCATTTAAGCTACTTTTTACTACATCTACCATCCTAGCTCCTTCCCCATCTTTGCTCTAATTCTTTGCCTGTTTCCTCCTCTTATGTTCTACCATTATTCCAGATTATTCTTTATACTAAAGAGATTTGAGTGAAATAAGTTTATAGATAGTTGGTGATCTCTATAAGAGGAGGAAATTTCCACACCAAAAGTTCCCAACTCTAATGAAATCCTAGGTTTGGACCCCCTAAAAATGCCCTAGCTGTTGTTGAAGGATTAATAAATACTTGTTGAGTTGTTCTGAATTCTACAGGTTTCTACAGATACAATAACAAAATATTCTTTAAAGAAATGATGAATTAAATAGTTGGAGAAATATTTATTGTTCTTGAATTAGCCACACCTATATAACAAAAATGATGATTCTACCTAAATTAACTTAAAGTTTTATCTCAATTAAACTACAAAGGGAATACTTTCTAGAAATAAACAAAATGGTAACAAAATTCATTTGGAAGAACAAAAGGGCTAGAATTTCAAAGGAAACAATGAAAAAAAAAAAGGAAACAGCTTGTACATGTTTTGAATAGTTTGAATAGTTTTGAGTTTGAAAACTCAAAAATTTTTGGTACAAGTTTAAAACATGGAAAAAGTGGATTATGGAACAGATGAGTCAGAAACAAATGAATTTAACAGCCCACTGTTTGATAAGCTTGAGAGCATGAATTACTTGGCAAAGAACTTATTTGATAAGAACCCCTGGGAAACTGAAAAGTAGTTTATCAGACATTGGATTTTGACTACCATCTCATGCTGTTTGGCACAATAAACTCAGAATGGCTAATGATTATACTTTTTTAACATTAAAGATTGCATTTTTTTTCATAATTAGAAGAAAACCAGATCAGATACTTTTCAAAGCTTTGGCTGGGACAAGAATTCTCACCTAAACAAGGAGAAAAAGGCTGCTCCAGAAGAGAAAACAGATTGTTTTGATTACATGAAATTGAAAAACTTTTGTGTAAATCATCTGAATTGAAGAAATGAAGATGAAAGGTAGGCATTGTTCAGGTGCTAAAGATCATACCTGTGCTATGGGAACACTTTTTGTTGAGCCTATTACTAAAGTCATTTTATAAGGATACTTTTCTGAGAAGGGCCTACTATCTGAGTACATATACAGTCCTCCCTTTTTCTCTGGGAATTTATACTTAAAAGATGTTGGAACTCCTAGTAGAAAAGAACCTTAGACGTGCCCTAGCATAAACGCTGGAGATACAAAGATAGTCACCTTGCTTTAAAGCTATTAATCTAATTGAAGGAAAGGCATACATACAAATAATTGTTACACTAGGAAGATGAGTACAAAGGAAAAGCCCTAGCTAAGTGCTATGATAAACTGGGAAGGGAAAAAAATATCTTTGACTTGGGATGGAGAGGGAGATCAAGGCAGTATTATTGGAGGGCATTGCTTTCATTGGGCCATGAAGGAAGGAAGGGGCTATGTTGGATGGAAATGAAGTAGAATCACAGCCTATTCCTGGCACAAAGAAAGGATGGGAAGATTAGTCCAGTTTGCCTGAAAAGCAAAATAATTTTTTTCTTTTTATTTGGATAAGGATGTGGGATTAATTCTCTATCATGGCCAAACTGGAAATGTAGTGTTGAACCACATGGAAGCTTTTATATGTTCCTTTTCCTCCTTAGAGATTACTCTTTTAGGCAGCCTACTGGTACCCTACTCTTAGGGAATCACCATATTGGTGCCAGATTTAGGCTGGACAGTCAATTGGCTTTATCCCTGCTATTAGCATGGACAATTAATTGACTTTTATCCTTACTATAGCTCAAAACTCCTGAGCCCAAGTGATCCACTAGCCACAGGCTCTCTAGCATCAGGAACCACAGATGTGAGTCATCACATCTGCCAAAGGCATAAAAAATCATGATCATTATGAAATAATGCTAGAAAAGTAGATTAAAGCCAGGATGTAAAACATTTTGAAGTTCAGAATCAGTAATTTATTATACTTTAGTATAATAGGCAAAGAAAAATAAGTAAAAATTTTTTATTAGAAGAGTAACATCAGATTGGTGCATTAAAAAGATTGCTTGGGAAAATATATGGAAAATAGAGTAGAAAGCAAGGAAACTATGGACTGGAAAACCAATTAGGCAGCTGTTATAGACTGGGCAAAAAGAAATAAAAACCAGAACTTAGATAATTGCAATGGAAGTTAAAAGAAAGAGATGATCTTGGAAAGTTGAATTTATTACACAAAAGAAAAATCAAGATAATCTGAGGAACTAGAGAAACCTAACACCTAACAACTTAGTGGGACTAGGAAAGGTCTTACTCAGGTAGTAATGACCAATCTGAACCTGGAAAGAAACAGAATTCTACTTGCCCAAGGTGAGGAAGGAACTCATTCCAGGCATGGGGAATATCTTCTATTAAGGCCCAAAAGCAGGAGAAGGAATTCTGAGTTTGGAATACAATGAATAGATCTGTTTGACTGGAATATAAGATATGTGAAGGGGAGTAATATAAAATTAACTCTGGAAAGATAAAGTGTAGTCAAATTGTAATGGGCTACAAAAGTTTAAGTTAGAAATTGCTATTTTTATGTTAATAACAGTAAGATCAATCCTATTTCCACTAAATTCAAATGAAACATCAATATTTTATGGAAGGCAATTTCTTTTTTAATAGTATTTTATTTTTTCAAATACATGCAAAGATAATTTTCAACATTCACCTTTGCAAAATCTTGTGTTTCAAATTTTTCTCCTCTCTCCCTCTCCGCCCCCCACCAAGAGAGCAAACAATCCAATGTAGATTAAACACGTACAATTCTTCTAAATATATTTCCATATTTGTCATACTGCACAAGAAAAATCAGATCAACCAAGAAAGAAAAAAATACAAGCAAATAAACAACAACAAAGATGAAAATACTGTGCTTTGATTCACATTCAGTCTCTGTTCTCTCTTTGGATGTGGAAGCTCTTTCCAACACAAGTCTGTTGGAACTGTCTTGAATCACCTCATTGTGGAAATGAATCAAATCCATCATAGTTGATCATCTCATAATCTTGTTAATATGTATTCTCTTAGTTCACTCAGCATCATTTCATGTTAAGTTTTTCCAGGCTTTTCTGAAATCAGTCTGCTCATCATTTCTTATAGAACAATAATATTTCATTACATTCATATACCGTAACTTCTTCAACTATCCTCCAACTGGTGGGCATCCATTCAGTTACCAGTTCCTTGCCACTATGAAAAGGGCTGCCACAAATATTTCTGCGCATGAGTTCTTTTTGGAGGACAGTTTCCTAAAAAACAAAATGTTACATGCTTTCTGCCAAAATGGCTGCCTAAACTCCCAAGGTAAACTGCCTTCCTCCCATATACCTATTCAGTAAATCCCTGAAATTCACATCAGATAGAGTAATGATCAAGAAATTCAAAAAGAAGCCATAGAAAAATGATTTCTTACACCCCAGAACTATACATAGAAAATCAGCCAGAGGTCCATGTTCAATAGGAAAAGAGTCCTCAAGCAAAGTTAATACCATTAGAGGCAGAAATAAGACACAGACTTCTTGAAAAATTCTGTGATCAGAGACAGCATGAGCAGAGGACTTGCCTGAAAAAGCCCCAAGGAGGACCCTTGAGAGCCCCCTAGCAATCCATAATGACCACTACAATGCCAATCAGTGTGGAAATCATAAATGAAAACTGCCCAGGTCTAATAGAACTAGAAAGTAATTTACAGATAGAAAAAAATCCATCAATAATCTCCTGAATGAGCCCCAAAAGGACAAGTCCCAGGAAAGTCATAATCAAAATCTAAATTTCTCACAAAGGAAAAAAAAATACTATAGCAATCCAAAAAGAAACAGGTAAAGTATCAAGGATCTTCAATTAGGATCACATGAAACCCAGCATCTTTTACTTTAAATGAAAAGAGATCTTGGAATACAAAATTTCAAAAAGCAAAAGAGATAGGTTTACAACCAATAATAATTTCCCTTGCAAAGCTGATTATCATCCTATAAAGATAGAAAATGGATCATTAATGGAATACAGCTATCTCTTCCATGTTCCAAAGGTTTGGGATGCAGCACCCTGCAATCTAGATAATCCATGTAAAAAATTTGGCCCTCCTTTTGTACCAGAGAAGAAGTCTGAATTTTTTCTTTTTCTTTTCTTTAAATGGGATATTATTGTAAAATTTTGGTTATGTAGTTGGCCATAAGTTCTGTGTCATCTTCAGTTTTGGGGGAAACGCCAAAAAATTCCCATTTAATTTCTTATGCCAATTCTTGATATATGGAAACAATGATGGAGAAAGTTGAGATGCTGAAGGGATAACCATAGATAAATTTCAAGCATTTATGCTGAAAAAATCAAAGTTGAATAGCAACTTTGAAATAATAATACAAAAATCCAGAGAAACAGAGAGATATAAGTTTATTTGAGCAATTAGAACTACATGTTGATGGGGGAGAAAAAACAAGCATTACTTCAGAACTTTGTCTTCAGGAAGTTAAATGGGAAAAGCAGAAGCCTCTGTGGGGTAGGTAGGTTCTGTTCTGGGAGTCTGAAGAGAAGGAAGAGAAATGAGAGCAAAAAGGAATATGATGTATAAAACCAGAAGCCATTCTTATAAGTGATCAAATGAGGCAGCTAGGTGCCATAGTGGATAAAGTATTGGACCTGTAGTTAGGAAGACCAGCTTCTGACAAATATTAACTAGGTAACCTAAAGCAACTCACTTAATCTGCCTCATTCCATATTTGTGAAATGGGGATAATAATAATACCTACTTCCTAGGATTGTTGTGAGACTAAAGTGAGACTATTTATAAAGCACTTTTCAAACTTTGAAGCTTCATATAAATGTTATTATTATTATTATTATTACAATAATAAAGTATAGGTACACAGTTCTCAAAAGAATTGTAAACTATTAATAAACACATGAAAGAATGCTACAAACCATTAATAAGAAAAAATCAAATCAAAATAACCCTGAGTTTTCATTTCATCCCCATTGACAAAGGTGATGAAAATTTTTTTTAAAAGTCTATGTTGGCTCATTAAAACTGATCCCAGACAAAGGACTCATGAAAGAAGATGCTTCCTACAAATGAACTGATGGATTCTGAATGAAAATTGACACATTTTTTTCTATTTATTTCTTTTTTGTATTTTTCCCCTTTTATCTGTTTCTTCTTTTGCAACTGTGACTAATATGGAAATATGCTTTACATGATATAAATTATCACATGTATAAATCATCTCAAATTGCCTGTCTTTTTCAGAAGAGGAGAGGGAAGGAGGAAGAAAAATTTGGCACTCAAAATCTTGCGAAAATGAATGCTAAAAATTAAGACAACTCTGAGACACCACTACATACCTCTCAGATTAGCTAAGAAAACAGGAAAAGATAATGATATATGTTAGAGAGCATGTGGAAAAGCTGGGACACTAATACATTGTTGATGGAGTTGTGAGCTGATCCAACCATTCTGGAGAAAAATTTGGAATTATGACCAAAGGGCTATCAAACTGTGCATATCCTTTGATCCAGCAGTGTCTCCACTGGGTCTGTATCCCAAAGAGATCATTAAAAAAGGGGAAAAGACCCACATGTGCAAAAATGTTTGTAGCAGCCCTTTATGTAGTGGCAAGGAACTGGAAATTGAGTGGATGCCCATTAATTGGGGAATGGATGAATAAGTTATGGCATTTGAATGTAATGGAATATTATTGTTCTATAAGAAATGATAAGCAGAATGATTTCAGAAAGGCCTGGAGACACTTACATAACTGATGCTAAATGATTGAGTAGAACCAAGGGAATATTGTACACAGTAACAAGAAGATTATGGATGATCAATTCTGATAGACTTGGCTCTTTCCAACAATGAGGCAATTCAGGCCAATTCCAATGGACTTGTGATGGAGAGAGCCATATGCACCCAGAGGACTGTGGGGACTGAGTGTGGATCACAACATAGTTATTTGCTTGTTTTATTTTTCTTTTTTTTTCCTCATTTTTTCCCTTTTTGATTTGATTTTTCTTGTGCAGCATGATAAACTTGGAAATATTTGTCAAGGGTGAAGGTTGAAAACTATCTTTGCATATACTTTGAAAATGAAAGGCTATTATTTTTAAAAAATGAATGCTAAAAATTGTCTAGACATGTGATTGGGAAAAAAATACTCTTTTAGGAGCAGCTAGATGGCACAGTGGATAGAATACCAGCCCTGAAGTCAGGAGGACCTGAGTTCAAATTTAACCTCTGACATTTAACGCTTACTGTGTGACCCTGATCAAGTCACTTAGCTCCAATTGCCTCAAAAAGAAATATATTAAAGAAGGTCTATGTGGGAGGGAAAGGGGAAGTGTAAAGACAGACACATTCATTGTTGGTGGAGGTGTGAATTAGTATAAACATTTTGGAAAGCAATGTAGAATTATACAAAAAGATCTTGCTGATAAGCATTTATCTTAATAATAATAAGAAAAGTCAAAATATTTATATCAACATTTTGTGGAAACAAAGAACTGGAAACAAAGTCAATGCCCATCAATTAAAGAATGACTGAACAAATTATGATACATGAATATAATGGAATATTACAATATGAACTATAAAAATGACATATAATGAATACAGAGAAGCATAGACTTAAATGAACTGATATAAAGTAAACAGAGAAAGTAAAATAGTTTGTATAATAACTATAAAAATGGAAAAAACATATGCCATAAAATAATGGGAATGAATGTTGTAAAATACAAAAAATAAGTTTTTTATTGAAGAAGAAATATGAGAAGGCATCTTTCCCTTTTAGTCCTTTACAGATATTGAAGTGAGGTAGGGTCCACAAGTGAGGAATATTGCATGTATTCTAGGATTTTTCTGAGTATTAATTGATTTCACTGATTTTTCCCCCTTCTTCCTTTTTTTTTTTTCTTTAAAAGATTCTTTGTTATATGGGATGGTTCTCTAAGGGAGGAAAAGGGAAAGATAAGAGAATAAGAACAATGCCCATGAGGTATCAATAAAATGCATGTTAAAAAGAAGGAATACACTAAATCAATAAATATTTATCAAGTACCTATTATGTGTCAGGAACTATGACAAATACTAGGCATATAAATATGAAAAAGAAATGCAGTCCTTGTTCTCAAGCATCTTGCAGTCTAATGGGGAAGACAACATACTAAAAAAAGCTGAAAAAGGAAAAAAGAGAAAGGCAGAAGCCCAGCAGGGTATGGTGGAGAAGTCAAAGAAATCTAAAATGAGTGCAGAAGGGTGGAAAACAAGATGTTGAGGAGAATAGAAAAGAGAAAGAATGGAGTGAAATTTGATATTTCTCATCTTTGGAAAGCATCAGAAAACTAAACAAGGAAGAGGTGGGGGAGTGGATATTATCTGAATTACATTTATCTGAAATGGACAAAGGAGTGATGAACATGCATGCACACACATACACATACATTGGTGTAAAATGGCATCAGATTCAATAGAGAAACAAATGGTTTAGGGAGGGTTTAGGCTGAAGGACAATAACATGAATGGTCATAAGTGAAACAAATTTACTGATCCTAAAGTGGATAATAAAAAGGGAGGAAAGAAAAGAACTAGAAACTAAGGTGATCCCTTAGCTTGCATGTTAAACAATTGGGGGTGGCTGAAAAAAAATACTGTGGCATATGAATAATAGAATGTTATTGTGCTGAGAAATGAAGAAAGAGATTATTTCAGAGATTTCTGGGTATTCTGACCTGAAGAAAAGTGAAGTGAACAGAACCAGGAAATGTTATATATAAAGACTGTGACATTATCAGGAAAAGAACTTGGAAAGATTTAAGTTCTATAATCTATCATGTATCCAGAGGACCTGTGGTGGGCCATGTTTCCTACCTCTTGAGAGACAAGTGATGGGCACAAGATAAAGACTCACAGTTTTGGACACAGTCATTGTATATTTTGTTTTGCTTGATCTTGTTGATTGGTCATAGATGACATTTTCCCCTCTTTTTTCTTCTCGATTTTTAATTGGGGGAAGTCAGAAAGAAGCTTTATTAATAGCAGTCTCTCCCCACCAAAAGGAGGGCTAATGTAACCTTTTCATAAAAGTAGCGAACAGAAGAAATTTCAGAAGGAAGCACAAACAGGACAGTGTAAAAATTAACATGAAGAATTTTTTAATATACTTTTTTTTAAAAAATCAAACAATATGAAATGGAGATTCACAATTTTCTACAAAATCTTTTGTCTTCTGCTGCATGAATGGAAATTTTTTTTTTGGTTTTTAAGTTCAGAATTTAAAAAATAATGTTAATCAAATAAAAGGTAATCATTAAAAAAACAAATTAATTATAATGTATTCTCATTTTCATTTTGTCAGGAATAAAACAAGTGTCAAGTGCTTGTAAATATGTAGAAAATATTTAACATTTCCCATATTAAAACCTTTATGTAGGCTATTACTACTTATCTGACTTCTTGTTTCCTATGTGTTCTCACATACCCTATTCTATGTTTTAAAGATTTTTTAAATTTCTAAATTCAATTTTGTTTTATTTTTAATTCTGATTTTTTTCTATTTCCCCTGTTCCTCTGCTACTGAGAAATCAAGTAAAACAAATGCTCACGTTAGCTGTCTACTCTTCCTATACCATCACCATCGCCCTCCAAAAAAAAAAAGAAAAGAAAGATAATATTCTTCACACTTCTGCACTTTTGAGTCCATGCTGGGCCATCTACCAGTCATCTTGACTTATATCTTGCCACTGGACTCTGATGACTCTGGAGGAAAGAGTAGAGCTGATGACTGCACAGCTCCACCTCACTTAAATCTAATTCACTTGCAAGTCAAGATATCACCCACCATCCTGATGTCATTAATTCTCTTTGAGAATGAAGAATGAACAACAAACAATCTTGAGTCCATAGCTCTGTAACTTAAGGTGACATGTTTAAACTTGAGTCCTTTGGAATTGTTCATCTAGCTTATTCTGTATACCAGGGTGTAAGTAAGGATGGTGATGAGTAATTATTTTTTACAGTATTTGTTAAGGACCTAATTGTGCCAGGCATTATACTAAATATCACAGATAATTAGACAGATTTCCCACTTAGGAGCTATAATGAAAGATAGATTCAACTGACTATCCCCTAATGTGTGATGATGCAATAAATGCGTCATCAGTTGGGGAAAAGTCTCATCTTGTCCAAATTACCTAAGGAGGAGGGCTGTGGATTAGAACAAGGTATATCCCATAGGATGCCTGTGGTATAGTGGAAGGAAAATTAGACTTAGAGTTTTAATGGTGTGATTGTAGACAGCTTCTTAACTCCTCCACACTTCAATTTCCCATCTATAAAATGAGAAAGCTGTACTAACATCTCTCAGGCCCCAGCTGTCAAATTTTCTGATTCCTGGAATGGATAGGAATATATATAAGCAAAATTCCTTTTTAAAGCTACGGTTTGTGCGCTCTAGCATCACAACTCAATTCAATTCAGTGAAAGTTTATTTAAATATGGGCAGAATAATGCACTATACAAAGACAAATGACAGGCCCCAACCCTCACAGTGATTGCCATTTATAAGGGAAGAGAGAATGTACAAAAAAATGACTATAATACAAACAATACAGGCATAAACTACTAGTGATCACAGAAAGAAAACATCGTTTATTCTGACAGGGTCAGGAAAAGCTTCATGGAGGAAGTGACAATCAAGCTAGTTCTTGACAGATGAGCTAGAGTTCAAAAGACAAAGATTAAAGCTGGAGAAGGTATTTCCAGACTCAGAGTATTGCTGGGACAACTAGGAGGTTCAATGGATAGAGCTGGGCTTGGAGTCAGGAAGTCCTAAGTTCAGATCTGGCATCAGACACTTCTTAGCTGTCCTACACAAGTTACTTAACCTGTTTGCCTCAGTTTTCTCATCTGTAAAATGGGATAATAACAACTCCCGCCTCACATGATTGTTGAAAAAACCAAATGAAGTATTTGTGAAAGTGTTTTAATGCCTCACACATTGAAAGTTTTATTTAAATGTTTTATTATTATTATTATTATTATGAAAAGGCACTGAGATCCAAAAGCAAGAAATGTGAATAGGGCAGAGTGAGAAATTCAGTTTGTGAATGCCTTTGACTTAGGGAAGGTAAAGCAGCATAATGTAAAATCAAGGGTTGTTTGTAAACCTTACCACTCTAGAGAAATGTGAGTTTTTGCCATTATAACAGGTAGAATGAACTGGATGGGTGTCCCCAACACTGCAGGAGAAACAGCAATCCACACCTGGCTTATTTCCTTAATTTCTGCAATCTGTAGAAAAACAGGCTATAAATACTCCCATAGAGTATAGAATAGAATTGTTCAAGTAGTCTAAAACCTCCAGCTTTCAAACAGCTTTGTCAGAGAGTGAGAACTGGTGGACACTCTGAATTTCAGGAGCCCCATTGTCCACCAGAGGGCCTTGGATCCAAACTCTGATCTGGAGGAACACTGGCCAGATTCAAAAGTGGAGGGTGGGGCAGACCCAGAAGGTCACACTAAAATGTAAGGACTAAAGTATTTTAACATAATTAACATGTAGTGGCTTTCCTGCCATCTAGGGGAGGGGGAGGGACTAGGGGGAAAAATTTATAACAAAGCTTTGTAAGGGTTAATGTTGAAGAATTACCCATACATATGTTTTGCAAATAAATTAATTAATTAATTTAAAAAATAAAATAAAATGTAAGGACTATAGAAATCTTATCGTCTCAGCCCTAACCACTTACTTGCCTCCCCCAAAGCTGGATGATTTCTTGATATTTTAGTGACCAGATGATTAAAATACAGTAAAACAACCATAAAGGAGTTTTGCAACAAAATTGTAAAGAAGTAGCTTCACCTGGTGATCTCTCCCCACCCCAAACCTCTTCTGAACTGGGACATAGGAGGAAAAAGGGGGGCAGGAAGGAAAGAGGTTCTTCCATGCATCTACTTTGCATATGGTGGAAGAGAAGAGGAGAAAAGAGAAGGTGGGAGATATCCCTTCACCCAATCTCCCCAGCCCCTAAGGTTACTGACAGTACTACAATAGAATTTCATCACTATGCTAGGAAAATAAATTAGACCTACATTGTAAAGGGTTCTGAATACTGGGACAGGCTTTTAAAATTTTATTGCCCAGGTAACCGAGCCATCAATGGAATGAAATAGAAGATTAGATATTAACAGATATTAAGTGCTTACTAAATACTGAGGATACAAATAGAAACTTAAGTTTCTACTGTCAGTAAGCTTACATTCTACTTAGAAGAGACAATACTAATAAGAAAGTTTGTGTTCATGACCAGTGGAAAAGACCAAAAGTATCTAGGTATGGTAGGCAAACTGCTGAGCAGGTGGAAAGTCCAGTGAACCAGGAGTAGCCAGGGCAACTCCAATGGTCCCCAACCAATGACTTGGGAAAGGATGGTGGATCTGAGGGATTGTTCTGTGATACCTTCAGCAGAGATGAAAATGGAGGGGAGGGAAGGGGGAAGACTGGGACAGGAGCCCAAAGACAAATACACCAAATGTAATTGAGTTGATTTCCTGAAGATAAGTGGTATTGTGTCTGTAGTCAACCAGGTGAAGTTTATCCCTCAAAATGCAAGTCCAAGGGTGAAAGCAGAGAAGCTTTATTAGGAGGAAAAGCAGATGCTGGTACCATGCTTCCCTTCCCCCCCATCCCACTCCCTACAAGGTACAAAGGATTCCATAGTCTATTGGAAACACACAAAGGAGAAATTAAGGAAAAGATTGGGAAAAAAGAATGGACAATCTTTCCCAGGAATAGGAAAACATAGGAGCAGGATGTGCAGGAACAGTAGAGCACAAGGCCAGTTTGGGCCAGTTTGGAGGGCACAGTTCAGTCAGGTCACCCAGCAAACACCAGCAAAGCATCTGAGAATGAGCTAGATTTTGGATCACTGCAGTTCTTGATTAACTCCTTTCACAGCAAACAGGCTCACTCTGGGTTCAGTCCATCTGACTGGTAACGTAACTCAGAAGACAGACATTTAAAAAAATTTTTTTTAGTTTATTTATTTTAATACACATTATTTTATGAATTATGTTGGGATCAGAAAATCAGAGCAAAAGGGAAAAATCACAGGAGAGATTAAAAAAGAAAAAACAGCAACAGAAAAAAGAAGTGAATGTTACATTCAGTCTCCTTAGTTCTTTTTCTGGATGCAGACTGCATTTTCTGTCCAAAGTCTATTGAGATTGCTTGGATCACTAAATCATTGAGAAGAACCAACTTTTCATAATCCATCATCACACATTCTTGCTTTTATTGTGTATCCTGTATTCCTGGTTCTACTTGTTTCGCTCAGCATCAGTTCATGTAAATCTTTCCAGGCCTTTCAAAATCAGCTTGTTCAACTTCCTTTACCTTCATATACCACAGCTTATTCAGTCATTCCCCAATTGATGAGCATCCACTCCTTTTCCAATTCTTTGCTACCACAAAAAGAGCTGCTATAAACATTTTTGCACATGTGGCTCCTTTTCCGTCCTTTATGATTTCCTTGGGATACAGACCCAGTAATGGCACTGCTAGGTCAAAGGGTATGCACAGTTTTATAGCCCTTTGGGCATAATTCCAAATTGCTCTCCAGAATGGTTGGATTAGTTCACAATTCCACCAACAATGTCTTAGTGATCCAGTTTTCCCACATCCTCTCCAACATTTATCATTATCCTTTCCTGGCATTTTAGCCAATCTGAGAAGTGGGAGGTGGTACCTCAGAGTTGTTTTAATTTGCATTTCTCTAATCAATAGTGATTAGAGCATTTCTTCATATAACTATAAATAGCTTTAATTTCATCATCTGAAAATTGTTTGTTCATATCTTTTGACTATTTATCAATGAGAGAATGACATATATTCTTATAAATTTGACACAGTTTTTTATATATTTTAGAAATGAGGCCTTTATCAGAAATACTGGCTGTAAAGATTTTTTTCCCATCTTTGTAAGAAGACAGACATATTAAGTTCAGGGGCACTTCCACATTGCTAATCTTTAAATCTTTACATTAAAAAATTCATTGTGAATTGTAATGTTCCACATCACCCACCATATGGACCAGATAGTTCAATTCCAAGGCAGGTCTTCAGGTAAAGGAAGTCTGGGATTTCTAGTCTTCATATTCTTCCATATTTGGTTCTTCCTTCAGGGTACTGTTACATTGCTTTATGTTTTTTTGTTGTTGTTTTGTTTTGTTTTTAGAGGGCTGGATGGGTATTGGGTTTGTTTTTATTTTCTTTCTGATTTCTTTTTTCTTTCTGATATTTTTTCTTTTACATACACTGAGCTCTTCCTTCAATACTGCCATCCAAGGCTTCTTTTATCCTGAAATTAAGGTTGTCAAGTCATGGCTCTAAAGTCATTTAAGTGGCAGAAGGTCTTCTAAAAGACCTTTAAGGATTTTGCCACCAAGGACTAGAGTAGGAGAAGAGCAATATTTTAATCTCCAGTTAATTTCCTTAAAAGAGACTAAAATCATCCTCTGGACTTAATAGGTCCAAGAGACTAAAGGCCTGAAACAGTGACCAGTACATCCCAAAAAGTATCAGAGTCCCTTTCTTCAGGCTTGACACATACTTCTGATCTGAGTTTCAGCTTGGCCAATATAGAGGTAAATCAATATTGATTCTTGCTGAATGTCCTATTTATGCTATGACTAAACAGACTTCCTTCTGTTAACTATCAGATGATCTATGTGATTCATAAAGCAATGTATATTAAAAATAAACTTACAATTAAGAAAAAAAGATGTTCTATAAGTGTCTCATTTCATTCCAATCACAAATATGAGCCATCAGA
The DNA here is from genome assembly GCA_023553655.1 of Myrmecobius fasciatus. Taxonomy (NCBI): domain Eukaryota; kingdom Metazoa; phylum Chordata; class Mammalia; order Dasyuromorphia; family Myrmecobiidae; genus Myrmecobius; species Myrmecobius fasciatus. Next base: position 81,380 of record JAJPUD010004974.1, on the reverse strand, counting down.
TCATCTGCTATGGCAATTATAAATATGAATAAGATGAGATAGAGATACAATATTAATAAGAGAAATGAGAGCAAGGAAGAGTTTTTAGATGGTGGTTCTCTGGTGGTTCTGACTGTTGCTCCTAAAGGATCTTCTAATCCTTTTAAAAAATATAATAATAGTTTTTTTATTTTTCAAAATATATGAAAAGATAATTTTCAACATTCATTTTTGCAAAACCCTATGTTCCAAATTTTTCTCCCTCTTTCCTTCCTCCCCCCTCTCCTGGACAGCAAGTAATCCAATATAAGTTAAACATATGCAATTCTTCTAAACAGATTTCCACTTAATCCTCCCTCTTTACACCATTCCTCTTCTTTCCTTCTGTGGAACTTCAGGGGCCATCTCTCAATACATTAAGAGTCAGAGGGTTACACATGTGCAAAAATGGTAATACTGGTAATTAAGTAAACATCCATCAATTGGAGAATGGCTGATGAAGTTATGGTATATCAATGTAATGGAATTATTGTTTTATAAGAAATGATCAGCAGGATGATTTCAGAAAAGCTTGGAAAGACTTACATGAACTGATGCTGATTGAACGTTCTGAGCTACTCTAGTACCTAGGGAACATTGTACATAGTAATAACAAGATTATGAGATGATCAACTATGATTGATTTGGTTCATTTCATAATCATGAGATGATTAAAGGCAATTTCAATAGACTTGTGATGGAAAGTGCCATTTGTATCCAGAGAGAGAACTACAGAGACAGAATGTTGATCAAAGCATAGTATTTTCACCTTTTTCATTGTTGTTTGCTTGTGTTTTTTCTTTCTTTTGTTTTTTCCCTTTTGATTTGATTTCTTGTACAGCATGATGAATATGAAAATGTTTAGAAGAATTACACATGTTTAACCAATATTGGATTGCTTGCTGTCTTGGGGAGGTAGGAGATGAAGAGAGAGGGAGAAAAATTTGGAACACAAGAGTTTGCAAATGTGAATGTCAAAAACTGTCTTTGCATGTATTTGGAAAAATAAAATATTATTTAAATTTTTTTGAAAATTAAGCATGCGAGAAAATAGACCACAAAGCAATTGGAAACTAAATAATTTCATCCTAAAGAATGAATGGGTGAAACAGCAAATTACAGACACAATTACTAATTCCATCCAAGAGAATGACAATAATGAGGCCATACCAAACATACCAAACTTTGTGGGATATAGCCAAAGTGGTAATAAGGGGAAATTTTATATCTCTAGATGCTTATTTGTATAAAATAGAGAAAGAGAAAATCAATGAATTGGGCTTGCAACTAAAAAAGATAGAGAAAGAACAAATTAAAAACCCCCAATCAAATACCAAACTTGAAATCCTAAAAATAAAAGGAGAGATTAGTAAAATTGAAAGTAAAATAACTATTGAATTAATAAATAAAACTAAAAGTTGGCTTTATGAAAAAACCAACAAAATAGATAAACCTCTAGTTAATTTAATTAGAAAAAGGAAAGAGGAAAATCAAATTGTTAGTCTCAAAAATGAAAAGGGAAAACTTTCCACCAATGAAGAAATTAGAGCAATAATCAGGAGTTACTTTGCCCAACTTTATGCCAATAAATTTGATAACGTAAGTGAAATAGAGGAATATCTACAAACATATAGATTTCCCAGATTAACAGAAGAGGAAATAAATTACTTAAATAGTCCCATTTTAGAAAAAGAAATAGAACAAGCCATTAATCAGCTCCCTAAGAAAAAATCCCCAGGACCAACCAGATAGATTTACATGTGAATTCTACCAAACATTTAAAGAACAATTAACTCCAATATTATATAAACTATTTGAAAAAATAGGGAATGAAGGGCTCCTACCAAATTCCTTTTATGACACAGACATGGTACGGATACCTAAACCAGGTAAAACAAAAAACAGAGAAAGAAAATTATAGACCAATCTTCCTAATGAATATTGATGCAAAAATCTTAAATAAAATATTAGCAAAGAGATTACAGAAAATCATTCCTAGAATAATGTACCATGACCAAGTAGGATTTATACCAGGAATGCAGGGATGGTTCAATATTAGGAAAACTAATAACATAATTGACTATATTAACAACCAAATTAACAAAAAACATATGATAATCTCAATAGATGCAGAAAAAGCATTTGATTAAATCCAACATCCATTCCTATTAAAAACACTAGAGAGCATGGGAATTAATGGACTTTTCCTTAAAATAGTCAGTAGCATCTATTTAAAACTATCAGCTAGCATTATATGTAATGGTGATAAATTGGAACCATTCCCAGTGAGATCAGGGGTGAAACAAGGTTGCCCACTATCACCAATACTATTCAATATTGTATTAGAAATGCTAGCTTTGGCAATAAAACAAGAAAAAGAGATTAAAGGAATTAGAGTAGGTCATGAGGAAACCAAATGATCACTCTTTGCAGATGATATGATGGTCTACCTAGAGAACTCTAGAGAATCAACTAAAAAATTATTAGAATTAATCCACAACTTTAGCAAAGTTTCAGGATACACAATAAATCCACATAAATCATCAGCATTTTTATACATCACCAACAAAATGCAACAGCAAGAGGTACAAAGAGAAATTCCATTTAAAATAACTTTCGATAGTATAAAATATTTGGGAATATATCTGCCAAGGGAAAGTCAGGATCTATATGAGCAGAACTACAAAACACTCTCCACACAAATAAAGTCATATCTAAACAATTGGAAAAATATCAAGAGCTCTTGGATAGGTCGAGCGAATTTAATAAAGATGGCAATACTACCTAAACTAATCTATTTATTTAGTGCTATACCAATCAAACTCCCAAGAAATTATTTAACTGACCTAGAAAAAATAACAACAAAATTCATCTGGAAAAACAAAAGGTCAAGAATTTCAAGGGAATTAATGAAAAAAAAAAAAAAA